>JACN01068112.1:0-20414 GCA_000787155.1 Scartelaos histophorus | reverse complement strand
TCTCTCTCTCTCTCTCTCTCTCTCTGTCTCTCTCTCTCTCTCTCTCTCTCTCTCTCTCTCTCTCTCTCTCTCTCTCTCTCTCTCTCTCTCTCTCTCTCTCTCTCTCTCTCTCTCTCTCTCTCTCTCTCTCTCTCTCTCTCTCTCTCTCTCTCTCTCTCTCTCTCTCTCTCTCTCTCTCTCTCTCTCTCTCTCTCTCTCTCTCTCTCTCTCTCTCTCTCTCTCTCTCTCTCTCTCTCTCTCTCTCTCTCTAATTGCTCATGGAAATTACTCGTGGCTCACATGACACCAAAATCGGCACACCGGGATGATTTAAACTAACGACGCCGATGTGTCCATGTTTGCCAAAACGCACCACGGGAGGAGGGAGAAGGTGGCAGTACGGAGGTGAGTAAATGAATGATTTTAGGGAGATTTAGAAGGCAACAGTGGCGCTTCTAAATGTGCACCCTTAGTGACGGCAGAACACGCTGGAGAGGTTATGGAAAACGACGTTTAACATGTTTGGTGATGCACATCTCTACATGCTCTCCCCCGGGCTCCGGGTCCCGGGCCCCGCACTTTGAGGGACGGACCCGCTCCGTCACAATTACAGAACCTCTTTTAGTTTTTAGGCGTTTAAGAATTTCCTTTTCCCTTTGTTTTGATCACTGCGCTGCACCTTGTTTCAAAGTGAAGTGAAGACTATTTCATGTGAACTCATCAGGTAGAGCACTGAGAGAAGGCCAAGGGTTACAGGGCTGTCAACAAGGCAAATATGACTTTCATACTAAATAGTAAGTACAGTGTATTTATATAGCACTTTTCCCAGATAAAATCACCATGCAGCAGATACAGCAAAGATATAAAACAAACAAAAATTAAATAAAATAGGATCAGTGTACCATTTGTTTTGTGAATTTCAATTAAGAATGAAAAACAGTATTTCCAATATTTAATTTAAATTTATATCGAACAGCAATCAAAAAACAGTCTCAGTGCCTTTTATAATTTAGAAGTTTTATTCTCTCTGGTTTATTTGCCTATAGGAAGTTCTGCTGCTAGTGCTAGACTTTTTCCAGATTGCGTAACTTTTCTGGTTTGGGGTCCGTCACCTGCTTGTTTCTGTGGTTATGCTACAGCTCTGTTTTACATTAATTCAGTTACAGGTGGTTTTAGAGCTCAAAAATACCTAGAAAAACAGACATTCTGACTGTGAACGGGGTCGCCTCTCCACAGATCTGACCTGTAACTTGGTCTGGTTTGGTCCACGTGAAGATAGACACGTTAAGCATTCGACGAACCCTCCACCAGAAAAGTTACACAATGTACCTTTAAAGAAAAAATACAATAAAAATAGTGTGTCCAAACTTTTGACTGGAGGTGTAAATGAGATGTTGCTTATCTATGTCAAAAATGAGATTATGTGCGTCACTTTTATCAGTATTTATAGCCGTAAAGTGTTAATTCTAAATTACTAGATACGCCTGAACCTCTCTTTGTCCAAAGTCTGCACCTACGTGGCTCTTTGGCCTCCTGATGAGATATCTGGAGAAAAGCATAATTATGATGATCAAAAATACCTCCATTTACTTAATAGTGTTTGAGTTATGTGAGCTACTGCGTCCATGTCAATTCCCTTGTGGATCAGTAAAGTTTGACTAAATCTAAAATGAATAATTTGGGAAAATAAGAATGTTCAACACAGTTTCTCAAGCTAACGGGCCGGGAGAGAGGTCAGTCTGTGTTTGGACAGCTTTGTTAACCTTAAGGAATACCTGAGTTACTGAAAACCTGCAGGTGTACTTCAATACTACACTAAATCGGTTTCTTCTCCAAATCTGAGCCAGGATTGTGAACAAGTACCTAGATGCACCCTTCTCTAGGCATACAGATCCTCAGTCAGGTTGAGCTAAAGGTACCCGTTTATAGATCTTGGTCAGCTTTTCCAGATTTGAATGAGGAGAACCTGGTTAGATCCTTCTCCTGGTTAGATCCTTCTCCTGGTTCAAACTACCCGTTTATAGATCTTGGTCAGTTTTTCCAGATTTGAATGAGGAGAACCTGGTTAGATCCTTCTCCAGGTTTGAACCAGGCCAGGAGTATCAAGTTGGACCTTAATTCAGACCTCAGGGAAAATACAGGTTAGAACATAGTTGGACCTTTCTCCATATTTAATTCAGGATAAAAGTCAGGAGTACGTAGCTGGACCTGAACGTGGATCCAGTTTAGAAGTACCTAGCTGGAATCATTTCCAGATCTGAGATAGGATCTGGGGTTGAGGATTCCTATCTCAATTCTTCTCTAGATTTGATCCATTGAATGTGATCAGAATTGCCTGGTTGTGACCTTCTCCAGATTTGAGCCATAGATCTTTGTCAGGACTACCTAGATAGACTTCATGGCTTCTTCGGATCTGAGCCAGGGCCCAGATTGGAACCTAGTTAGACCCTTCTCCACATCTGCACCAGGATTATGGTCCTTCTGCTCTGCATCTCTGGCCAGATCTTTTTCTTGACCTATGGCAGCTTCAACGGAGCTAAATCGGGAGTATGTACTGAGAAGTAGTGTTTTTCTCCAGAAGAAAAAACAGGCATTCTGACTGAGCGGGGTCGCTTCTCCACAGATCTGACCTGTAACTTGGTCTCGTTTGGTCTCCATGAAGATAGAAAGGTTTAATGCGAAACCTGAAACATTCCAGACAAAACGATAACATCTCCATAGAGAAAAGCGTTAGATGGACGTTCCACCAAAAACAGAATCCACCTTCAATAAGAAAAGAGCACAGAGTAAAAACGTTAAGTCTGGAGAGTAGAGGCCTGCCTCACATCTTCAGGAACGAGATGTCAGGTGTAAAACTGACCAGTCTTCTAGGAGATGAGGAGATGTTCAGGAGCTCCATGATTGTTAGGAGAAAAGTTTCTACATCCGAGCAGAGCAAAGTACTTCAAAGTGCAGCAAAATCTGGCAATATTTTTCCAGTGAAGGATCTGTGAAATGGAGATGTTATCACTTTGTCTGGAATTTTTCACAGTATGGTATTAAGCCTTTTTGTCGCCATGAAGACCAAATCAGGGTTAAGTTAAAAAAAAGTATACAGATAAATTAATAATTGTGAAACATAATATTGTACAATGGGACGACAATGGCTCAGTTGGTCTCCACTGATCCACAGGTTGGTGTTGAGATTTCAGCTCCCACAAACTAATGCCGTCGTTGTGTCCTTGGGCAAGCCACTTCACTGTGAATGTGTGAGTGGTTCTTTGATGTTCAAGCGTTTTGAGAGCCTCGAAGGTGGAAAAGCGCTGTATAAAAATGTGACCATTGACCATAAAATACAATAAAAGGAAAGAAAAGCGTTAAAATTGTCCGTAACACATTTAGTTTCAAATCTTTTGCCATCAGAATGTTTAAAATTCTGGAATGGAGCAAGTGGAGGCTAAATGCAGCTAGTATCATATATTTACAATGATTAACTGACGAGCAGATGTAAATGCTGATGTTTTATGATATTATAACAAAAAATAAGCAACAATTTAGAATTTCTGAGCCACAAATTTTATTTACTTTGCTTCTCTGTTAAGAATGATGCAAAAAATACAACTTTCTAACCTTAAATTAGTATTTGGGCTTCACAAAAAGTCTAATTTATGATGAAATGTGTAATATATCTGTAGATGAAGTGAAAAACTGTTGTGGGCTCAACATTTCTGTGAGGATTTGTCCAGTAAAACCTCAAAATGTGGATTTTTCCTTTGTAAAAATGCTTAATGTGGATCATAAACTCTTGTCAAATAAACAAATAATGTAAAACACAGTTGTAAGTGTTTTTAAACTGGATCTGAGAGGTTTGACTTTTCCAAACTGTTCTTGATTTTTCATAATATTCTGAAATTAATCCCAGTTTTTCCATGAAAGTCACATTCTGTTCCACTTCACTTTTTCGTCCAGCTGCCTCCATTCCGGAATTTAGAATGTTTTTGTTTCCTATATTGCGTAAGTTATTTTGCTATATGTAAAGTTTCATGGTAAATGTGCATCGGCAGCCAGATAATTTTGGAATCTATGTAATGAACAGAACTGAGTTAATATACGTTTCCTTCTTCCCACTCATTTTCCAAGAATTTCGAGGAATGCTTTTCTGTTGTTTACAAAGTTTATGTAATGTATATCTGATTTTCTTTTCTCTCTTGGCGCAAACTCAAAATAAAAACTAATAAATCGATGTTGTACTGTGGAACACTCCAGCCAGAGCGACGACATACCCGCAGAAACAAGCAGATGTTGGACTTTCCACGAGAAATGTTGCACAATGCACCTCTTAAACAGGTCCAAGAAGTTATCGCTGTGAGTCCTGATGATTTTTCCACACTCTTTGATAATGTTACGTAGCCCGTTACGATTTCCGAATCTGAGCCTGGAATCTGGTCTGGAGTACCTTGGTTGACCTTTCTCCAGATCTGAGCCAGGATTGTGGTTTCGCTGGTTTCCCAATAAGAGAAAAATGCTAATGTCATGCAGTTACACTTAGTATTAATCAAGACTGAATCAAAAGAATGAATACAATAAAAGGACATGATTGGAACATTTGGCACGCGCTTTTGCACCACAGATCTTCACAATCTACATCTATTTTATATTGAAAACGCTCCTCTGGCTTTGGGCTGAACATTTCCAATAAAACCTACTCGCAATTTCTCCACCAATCTCGTCAGTTCTTGCAAATGTGATTAGATCTGCAATATCGGTTTAAAATCAAGATTTATTTCACGGCGTACGTTTGAAACACGTCCGGGAGCGGTCACATTTGATAGAAGACTGAAAGATGAACTGCTAAACGAATACAAGAAGCACGTGTATTTCAGCACATGCTTGTAGACGTCCAAACTTTTATACAGAAAAAGACACAGGGAGGGCATCTGACACACAAGGACATTAGAGAACATGTTTGTAGAGGTTTAAACCACAGGGATACCATCTTTCACATAGAATAAGACCCTACACTGCAGAAAGCTTGGACAAAATGTAAGATATAAACACTTAAATCTATCCGAAAATGACTTAAAAGTAAAGTAGTGAAATGATCTGTCCAACACTTAAATCTGTCGGAAAGTAGTTTAAAATTAGTGAAAAGATCCATGCAGCAAGTTCTGTTCAAATAAACTCCCTCTTGACTAGAATGAATCAGTCTGTGAGTGTCCATGGGCTGAAATAAGTTTATAGATGCTAAGTTTGAGATAAACAGACTTAAACCAGTTTATGATTAGTGTTCATGGCCTGAGAATAAGTTCTCAGATGCCAAATTCTACATAAATTCTGCAAATTTCAAAAAACTAACCAAGATTTATTCTCTTAAATCTAAACAAAAAAATTAATTGATCTTGTTTTAAGGGATATATACTAAATGATTGCAAAATATGTAAGATTATAAAGTTTATTTCAAGAAAATATTTTTTTATTTAGTTTTTATATTTAAATCATTATACTTAAATCAGTCTGACATGATAGTCGTTCATAGTCAGTCTGTGTCAAGCATCTGTATCACATTGCAGTTGTAGCCCCAGCCATAAATCTAAAATGTAGCAGTAGAAAAAAAATGTTGAATTGAAATGCATGCATATTATTATACACATCGTTATTACAATGCACATTTCTCTGATCTGGCCAAGAATTTCAAACTTCTGTCAGGTTCTTCATCTTGTTTTTAGATTGGAAGAAAAATATGTGACAGTTTTGAAGATTATACAACCAATTCAGAAAGAGTAAGTATAATCTCTACTTACTCTTTCTGAATTGGTTGTATAATCTTCAAAACTGTCACATATTTTTCTTCCAATCTAAAAACAAGATGAAGAACCTGACAGAAGTTTGAAATTCTTGGCCAGATCAGAGGAATGTGCAGTGTATGGAGACACAGGGAGGGCATCTGACACACAGGGACACTTCTGAACACATTTGTAAACGTTTTATAAACTACAAATGTGGCAATTTTTACACAGACTAAAACCAAGTTGAAGTACAAAGTTGTAGTCCAGGAAATGTAGTAAAAGTATTGAGTAAAAGTATTTGGAGAGTACTATCTCAGTAAGAACATTTGCAGTAATTATATGTAACATTTCTAGTGGAATTGTCTTATCTGGAAAAAAGCACTGCACATTTATACTCAAGTAAAAGTACAGTTCCAGGGCTAAAAATGTACTCAACTACAAGTACTTTTAAAATCGTACTTAAAAGTTACAAGAATGAAAAAAAATCTCACAAAAAAGTACAATCAGCCCAAAAATCTACTCTTTTGCAATAATGTGAGTATTTCTTATCAGTTCCTTTCCATCTGAGTGAGAATACAGTTTTATTACAGCTGTTACTCAAGTAATCGTGACTGCCATCAGTACTCCCACATCTCCGTTAAAAGCAAAGTTCTAGGTGTGAAAACGTCTCCACAATACGAATAAAAGAAGCACAGGCCCGGCTTTGTGTGTGTTCAGGTGTGACGTTTTAGCACTTCCTGTTGGAGTATTTTTAGGCTCGAAGAGGTGAGAGGAAAAACGCTGCAAAGTGGAAGAAAAGCTGCGAGGAGATGAAATCAAAAACCAAACCAGAGAAACGAGAGAAGAATCAGAGGCAGCGCGGAGCTCCGAGAAAAGCCTGGGATGAGGAGAAGAATGTGTTAGAATGTTGTTATCTCCTCAAAAACAAACCTGAAGTTCTGTTTTGTTTCATTTATATGTTTGAGTAACACTTTATTATTAGTCTGTCTACATCTCCAAAGCTCCAAATGCTCCGTTCCACCCTGTGATGTTTTTTTTTTCAGTAGAGATGGGCAATTCCAGGGCTGAAATGATCCAAATGATTCTAGTAAAGTGTTTTTCTCAGGCTAAATATGCAGAGTTTGTGTGTTAAACCCTGTAGGCGACCTGATTTATACCGTCTTAAAAATGTGAAAACCAGAAGGAGTTCATTTCAAGTTCTTCCTCACTTACCTTCTGCATTCAGAGCATCCAATTACTCACCGTGATGAGTTTAGAAGAGCTGCTCACTTCAACTTCAGCTTGAACTGATCAAAAAATGTAATGTTAGTGCAGAAAATCAAAGTAATTTGTAGTAGTCTTGGCTGAACTACTGTTACTTCTGTGGTAAGTTGGGGTTTGTTCACCAACCAAAATCCTGTCCATCGACTCGTGCAGCATCACAAACTTCCACCGGCCTCTGCGTAAATGTAGCTTCGGTGTGACGCGTAATGTTTTTAAAGATTTCAAGTAAATGCAGGGATAATCTTTAGTCCTTAAGATGTGTCTATCAGCTCTGGCCGTCTCTGTGAGTCCAAGGTTCTTTAAGCCAAAGATGTTCATATTGTCTTCTGATGTACTTTTGCTTCTTGGGTTCTTTTACACAGGAAGGAACAACAGCTGATAAATATCTCACCACAAACACCGGGGATGGTTCTGAAGATGCAGCAGCAGCCGAAACATGTCAACAAAGTAAATGTATGTTACTGTATTGTCTTTAAAAAAGAACCCAAGAAGTAAAAGTTAAGGTTTTCTAAGGCTGAAGGTCCATAAGTCGATTGAGGGAGCTTGATGTTGCCCATAGCGCTCAGCCCCAGTCAAATGAAGCTCATCAGGGCTATGTATCTGGAATTCTGACTGAGGATCATAGCATCCAAAGAGCCGAGATGAAGCGAGGCTGGTGAAGGTCATGTCCCAAAACTGTTGCTAATGCTAACAGGAGCATTAGCAAAGGGAAATTTGTGTCAATTAAGTTTATCTTATCTTATCTTAATAACATTTTTTCCCAGAGGTTGCGGTTAAAGTTCAGATCAGATCTTTTGTGTCTTCTTTCCCAGAGGTTGCGGTTAATGTTCAGATCAGATCTTTTAAGGACAAAATAGTGAAATAAAAAAGCAGGATGGGGTTCACCGCCTTCTCCAACATCCCTTCATTATGATGTGCCTCTGCTTAGACATCCTGGTTTTTCTACACTTTTTTTGGCTATTCATGGTGGTGTTCTTCGCAGCGTTTGTTTTAGATTCGATATTTTCCCGAAGATCGATGGTCTTTTTAAAAACGCACGGCTCAGTTAGGACAATTTCCTACTCTCTGATCTCCTCTGTGGCCGAAGTATTTTCCGAATGCCGAAGCATCTTATGATATCTGTGAAAGCAAAGTATAACAGACTAATCGAATCAAATTCATATTATTCATGTCGGAAAAGTTGAATGTTTGAAAAATAGTCAAGTGCCGCTACTCCAACAATGAAAATAAAAAGTTAGGTTATTGAAAGGTTATTGAATAAGAAAATGAGCTAAGGCTAGATTTGATTACTGATTGACTTCTTATTCGGAGCGGTGTGTCTAGCAGGTTAGATATGTCCGTTTGTACAGTGTTTGGACCTCGGCCGGCTGCACGATTAGTGGCTCGCTGACCGAGTGCAGCTCTAGAGTGGGCGGCGTGAGGTGTTTGCGGTGGTTTTAATGCCCAATTTAAGATGGTCTTACAGGGGATCAATAGCTAGCAGGGAGCGGGACCTCTGCTTTGACTGTGCTTCAAGGGCCCATATTACGTTATTTTCTGGTCTGTGTTTCTAGCTAATGTAGTTTTCTCATCACAAACAGACCTGGAGATGTGTTTTGTTTTGTTCACACATGTTAGACACACAAACAATGCATATTTAGGCAGAGTTCATCTCTCAAACAAAAAAACACTCTTCCACTTTGTAATGGAGTGGTAAGGAAGTGCTCCACTGTGTTTTTAAACTCCATACACCTTCACTAGAATCATTGGGATCATTTCAGCTCTGGAATGGGCTCTGTTCACACTTACATCACAAAACTGGAAGACTTTTGGAAACATGTGAATGGTGACTCGCTTCGGGCTCTGTTGGTGATAGGAACACTGACAAAATCTGATGACAAAAACTAAGAAAGTAGGACATTTTTTCATCATTTAGATGTCATTGTATTCTTTCTTTTTTCTTTTATAAATTGCCTCTTGTGTGTGTAAAAAAAAAATATATCACTGTAGCGTTCCGTTATGATCCGGCAGATCAGCAATTCCAACCAGTTTTCTCTTAGTAAGACCAATGTGATTAAAGTTGTGTTCCTCTGTGAAAAGCTTTGGCATGTTGTGAAACTACACCAGAAGTCGTCATCTGCAGGTTTCCACACATCTTCTGCTAAACACACCTGACACACGACTTGGACGCTGTGGATAAATGGGAGTAAAATACTTGACGCGTGTCCATTGTCCATTGTCCTGGAAACAAGTGCCATTTCCCCGGGCTTTTCTCAGAGCGCTGGTAGAGCATGATGAGAGAGTGACTTTTGTGTTTTTATGACATAAACACATCAGTGCTTCATCCTGGTTTAGATCTGGTTCACTCCTGGTCTACTCCTGGTCCAGTCCTGGCCCAGTCCTGATTTAGTCCCGGCAGTGGGCTTGGCGGTTGCAGCGTGGATATATTTATAATCCACTAAAGACACGTGGTGTAGATTTCTTGTTTTATTGTGTTTGTGGCGCTGGTTTCCGGGTCTATTTTCTCTTTCTTCTCCTTCTCCGGGTAACATCCTTACGTCACTGGAGGGCAGTCTCTGATTGGTTGATGCACTGTATCTGACACCAAATGCTTTTGGACGCCGGATGCTTTTGGACACGTGTCCAGAGTGGTGACGCCTGAACACTCACATTCATGCTGCGCTGCTGTCTGAAGATGGGCCGCAAAAACACTGCACCCTCTGCACATCTACATAGACTTTTCTGTAAAATGGATGCCACACACACACAGGCACACACACACACATAAACAGCATAATACTAATACATAGACACACTTTGAAGCTCTAAAGCTGGAACTCTGTATTTGAAATCTGTTGTTTGCATATTGTGCAATTCTGATTTATGTTGTTTTAAGGTTATTCCCAGCCAGTTTTCAGTGAATTTCCCGGTTTTGGGAGATATCTGAGTTTGTTGTTTATCAGCTATATTCCTTTGTTGTTTATCAGTCTAATTTGTCATTTTAGCTTTACCTGCTGAAGGCCACTTTCTGTTGAACTGAACGATACTAAATACAATCAATCAATTAAAATACTGTCCCACTTTAGCTGTAGCTTTTAACTGTATGTTTTAATAGTAACTTTATGTTGTTGTCCGGCGACCTTGAGTGTCCAGAAAGGCGCCTAATAAATAAAAATGTGTTATCTCTACTGAACCAAAACACAACTCCAGGCCTGTTTTTGAGGAGGAAATGACAAAATTCTAACATGACTTAAAGCTCACAAGAGTCCTTTTAGTGCAATATAGGACTTTAAGAACTTTAGTTATAGGCTTGGCTACTTTTACTTGTATGATAATATTTAACCACAGAAGAAGGAATGAAATGCAGTACTGTGCCCAAATCAATAGTGTGACTCTTAAGTGGTTGTTTTTGATTTCACTTTCACAATCATCAGATCACCAACAAGTCCTTTCCTCCATTAGCTCCCTCCTCCTCCCTCACGCCTCCCTCTCCTCTTTTGTTTTAGCTGCTTTTTAAAGATCGTTTCTCCTTTTCCTTCCGAGCACTTTTTCCAGTTCGCTATAATTGTGTTGATAGCGAACAGAGATGCTAATTAATTATGCATCAGTTAAAAATGGAGGTGTGAGCAGACAGATGGAGAGAGAACAGGCCGTCGACATACGTGTTTGTATAAATGTCCACATATATGTCCAAACGCTACCAGCCAAACGTTTGGACACACCATCTCGTTCAGTATTTTCTTTTCTGTACGTTTACTACATTTTATATATGAAATTATGTAGTAAACACCAAAAAAATTGTATTCTTTCTAGTTTTGGGTCTCCCACTTCCTTGTTTGTAATATTCTGCAGTGTAGATTAAACCCATGTATGATGAGAGAGACGTTATAGTTCAGATCTGCGGAGAGTCACTGCTATTCGCAGAAGAAATTATTCTGTTTTTGAATAACAGAAACATCTGCGATGATAGAAGTGGTAGATATGTGTAAAGTGATACCGTGGAAAATCCGTGTATCATTTGTTCATTCGTTTTTCAAAATAAAACCAAAAATAAAACAAAAAACTCAAATGAAAAAAACTGATAAAATGTTTCTTTTTTTTAATTTTTTTTTCTTTTTTTTGGTGTATAAATGAGGGATAAATTGATACTGAACCAGGAGTGAACTAAGATTGAACCAGGACTAGACCAGGACTGGACCAGATCTCTGACCTCCCTTCCCCGGTCTTTACTTTCACTGAAAAAACAAACGTTATCGGTTTTTTTCATTATGGTTTTGGACATGAATAATGAAGAACAGTCATGTTTTAATTTTCTTATTTTTGGTTTTATTCTGAAAAATGAATAAACAAATGATTCACGGATTGTGGAACATTCCAAACAAAGCACTTACATCTCCATGGAGACAAGCAGGTGACAGACTCTCCACCAGAAAACTTGCGCAGTGAACCTTTAAATTATTGTTTTCTTTGTCAACAGCGCTGTAAACCCTTGGCGTTCTCTCAGTGTGTTATAAAGCATAGCTCTTGGACCCAAAAGCCGAAACCAACACAAGTAAAGTCAAGAAGTTTTATTTTACAAGTGGGTTTGGAGCTGGCGGGGTCCGGTGGAACAGGAGCCACAAGGAGACCAGATGAGCTGAGACAGAAGATCCAAGGACCACTGACTGTAGACATGTCAATTACACAAAGTTCAGGGGGAAAAAAACGATCTTTCAAAAAAGTAAATTCAGAATAGGAGCCATGAGCTTGTTACTGCTGTGGATTAACTGACGAGCTGGCAGGGAGGCGGACTCCAGCTGCTGTTGGTTAGGTGACTCCTCCCAGGTAGGTGAAACACAAAGGGAGAAACTGGAGGAACATCACACAGGGATGTTCTTGGTGAAATCTCTTGACGTGGTTTTCAGTTCACAGCACAGAAATCCCAAAAGTTGAAAAAAAATGACATACATTTAGTGTAGATGCTTAGTGAGAATAGATGAAAAAGTGTGTCCAATAGGCCTGGGTATCATTTAAGAAGTTGCCGATACGATACACAGGCCACGATATATATACCTCAATACCATATATACCTCGATACAGTTCACTTTCGATTCAGTACAAACATTTCAAATTGATTCAATACAGTCAATCTTGACTTTGATACTAAAAGTCTTTGTTTAATCATTTTTTGTGCAAAGTGAATATGAAACAGGCCCATTTTAATTCTCAAAATAGTGAAAATGTCAGACGTGTCCCATAAATGAGTTTCCTTGCGCTAAACGGGCAACAAAACTGTAGAGCTGTGGCCAAATAATTGAGTAAAATCCATCAAAAAATGGTCTTGGTGATATATCAATACAGCAGCCCATGATATCGATACTGTATTTTTACACACGACGAGTCAAAAGTCGTAACAGTGAGTGCAGATAAACTGTGTTCTATACTGTGCGTTAAACAGGTCCTTCGGTCAGCCTGCTCACAAGGGGTCACCCTAGAGCAACAGGCCCAACCCTTCACGTATATATTTGTTTTTAGGTATGACTTGTGTCTGTTCTGTCCTCGAATGTCCAATGACCTTTTGGTTAGAGCAGAGACGACTCCACTCTGATGGGTCCAGGTCAGTGCGGCGCAGAAGTGTCCACAGGAGAACTCTTCGAACTCAATTTTCAGTTTTAATTTTCAAAGATAAAGACCACAAATCAATTAAACGGCGACTCTTGACACAATATTAGCATAGAAAACGGAATGGAAATCTGAATTTATAAACAGATTTTACTTTGGGGATTAATTTAGCCGTTTTAATATTCCGTGTCATCTGCACATTCACCCTTTAACATGGGGAAATCTAATAATAAGAGATTTTGTTTTTTTTTGTTTTTTTTCATTTAATCATCAGCACTAATTTTATATTTATTAAAAGTGTAATGTGGAACTTTTCGGGGAGAGGGTTCACCACCTGCTTGTCTCCATGCAGCTGGTATTGCTTTGTCTGAAATGTTTCACAGTGCAACATTATCCATCTTCCATTCATTCAGTGCGTAAGAACTCGCATTAATACATTAGAGTCTCTCCTCTGCACAGATCTGACCCGTACCTTGGACTGCTGGCATCTCCTCCTTGTTTCCATGGACATAACTAAGCTTAATTAGTGGTGTCACGTGGAGGTTTAGCAGCGGAATGCAAACGTTTTATTTTGTAACTGGTACAAAATGATTACATTTTCTTTTTTTTTTTTTAAATCATTATTTAAAGCAAGGACAGTGCACAGGAAACATTAATCTCCGAGACAAAAGATGCTCAGCGCGAGATTTAGCTCCAAGTTATTTTCCATTTGCAGTCCTTGGGCAGGTACAAAACACATTAAAGAAACTATTTACATTAAACCAATTTTAACGACATTTCATCAGTAACGGAGTCTCATAAAAGGGACACTAAACACCAAAATCACTTTTTTCAACCGATTATCTGTGTAAATGGCTCAATTTTGCGTAATATTTGATTATTAACACGCAAATTCTGAAACAAAACACAACTTCAGGATTGTTTTTGAGGAGGTAACAGCATTTTAACATGACTTCCTCCTCACAAGAGTCCATTTTATGCCATATAGGACCTGTAAAGGAAAAAAAATAAATAAATAAATTGGAGAACAAAGTAAATCGAGAGCTGTGGGCGTGTACGTGGCCAATCAGAGCAGTGGCGTCTTGATTGCAAGAGAATCAAGATTACTCAAAGGCGCATGAGTCAGTCTAAATACAACTTTGAGTGGGTAAATGAGAAGAGAAAACAATTACGGTTAAAAGCTCCATAAAGTCAATTTTGCATAACACGTTTCCTTTAACAATATTTACTCTGTTTTCATTCGGATCGTATTAACATTTAATTATTGTTTTACCTCTTGCTCAGGCCCAACCCATCCCCCTTCTTCTTCTTCTCCTCCTCCTCTTCCCTCTGTCTCTGTCTCTCTTCCTTTCGAGTACTGAGCTGCACTAATTAAAAGCCTTAATCAGGACTCATAATTATGTGTAATCAGGGCTGCCTGGTACGTCACTGTGTTTGCTTTGTTCCTCAGAAGCTGCTGGAGATGATGTGGTGCTTCAGAAATCCTTTAGTCCCCGTGTCGGAGCTCTGGGACGGCTCTCTGTTCGGAGGCATTGATTAGGAGCGGCTCTTATGGAAGTGCGGGGGGTAAAGCTCTTGAACGTCATACGGCCCCCTTCACTTCGCCGTTACTATGGTTACGCTGTCCAGTTTGCTTGTGAGTACAGATTTTTATATTAATAATAATGACCAAAAGTAATCCGAATGCGTTTGTCGCGTGTAGAGCTTTTCCCAACGCTGAACTTCACTTGTTGTTGAGTCCATCAAATGTAAAACTATCTTCTGTATCTGCTGGACATTTTGACCTTTGACCCCATTGGACATTCCGACCTTATCTCGACCTTCAGATCCTGGTGGACACTTAGACTTCGGTGGACCTTTGCTGGGCCTTTCTCCAAGCTGCACACAGTGGAGCTGCAGGAGCCATGGCGCTAACGGTTCTTTTAGTTTGAAGAACTTTATTTTTGCTGCCAGAGTCGAGTGCGGTCTTTTCCTTTTAATATATTAGTAGTTCTGGTGTGAACGTACGGTTGGAGTGTGCAGCTTCAAACACTGGAGTCACAGCTGGAGTGGGGCAGTCTGAGGGAGAGATCAGGGTTCTTCTGGAAACCTTCTAACTCTGGTGGATGTTTACACCGCTTGGATCTTTTTGTTTGTTTCTTTCTTTTGTGCAAGGTTCTTTCCACACGATCGAAGTCATTCTTGGTCACCAGTACAGCATCATTTAGCTGGATCATTGTCACGTGTCCGTTGGCGACAGGTGACATGGTCCAGCCCTGCATGTGTCGGTGACTTTTGTTCAGAGCCATAGATCACGTATCAGTGGACCTGTCACACTTCCAGCACATTTCTACCACTGCCCATTTTTGGAGGCTTGGCAGAGTTAAATAAGGACAAAATAAATGAAGAAAATAAGTAATAAAATAAAGAGGACTTGTGTATTGTGAATACATGACCCCAGTCTTTTATAATATATTCTCTAATAAGGATTCTAAAAGTCTGTTATATAAGACCTGATGGACCATTTTCCCATTCAAAAGGTTTAGTAACAATGAAGTGAAAAGACCCCAGAAAAGACCTATTCGAGACCACAGGACAAAGAGCTCAGAGGGTCAAGACAGAGGCAAGACTAAGACATCTGAGGGTCGAGATCGAGACAAGACCGAGACCATGGCCCATCAAGACCATCTTTGTCATTTTCTACATTTGTTTGTATTTTAGTTTTTTTTTTGGCACATATATATCAACACTTTTATAAAACTATCTCCATTTTATCTGATTAATGTTCATCTAGGCCTAAAATACGCCAAACAAACTGTACTCCACTGAAACAATCTGCGCTTTTTCTGGACCCTAACATCTTTAAGATAACTTCCACGGGCACTTTACAGAAAACTGCTTCAAGTTAATCAAGTTTTTTAACATTTAGTTACGTTATCTTAGTATTTTTTATGATATTTAGCCTGCACATTTACCAAACTAAAAGTGCCCTCAAGACTGACTTAAGATTGAATCCAAAAGCACTTGAGTCCAAGACAAGACCAATGCGTTAAAAAATAAATTTAAAAAAATCAGCAGTACTAAAAAAACGGTCTAGAGTTACCCTTACAAAGTAACCAATCCGCAGCTTCGTCAGATGTGAGTGAAAAGTCCGGGATCAGTTAAATAATGACAATGCAGGAGTATTGACTTTGCACCCCTCTGAACCTCATGTGCACCTTCAGTCAGTTTGGTCTGGACTCTCGCTGCTAAATGTTAAAATCCAAATTAAGGAGTAAAGGTTACGTCATTCTTCTGTAAAGGTCACTTGATTAAGGTGAGACAACTGATACATGAAGGCGACATCACAGTGGGTGAACACTGCCAAAAAAGTTTAAAATAGTCTGAAACTCAAGCAAAAGTACAGAATGGATTTGTTCTAGTGTTTTTTGGGCTCCCATCTGATCCTGATACTTAACATTAGTGTACTCGCCGATACTGATACCAGGCTGATACTGTGTGAAGAAGTACAGTAAGGCTACTCCTGTTCCAGAACAAAAGCAACAAATAAATCTACTAAAAGGCTATTTTTAAACTACCGAAATCTGGAAGAATAAACTCAATTTTGAGTGTCAAATAGGTCTTGATGATGAGGTGTGTCGACTTCAAGCACTTTTATTTTTCTGCCTGGTCATTTTCTACCAGAATTCTTCACATGAAAAAAGTCTGTGTTAGAGTTGTTATCGGGCTGTGCTCTTATTTGACTAAGATGAGTGTCCACAACAAAGAATAATGACTGTATCAAAGGAATCACAAAAGTCTTTCTGTCATTGTTGGTGTTCTAACCTGCTCTGAGCATTAGCAGTATCATTAGCTGTCTAGACTAAAAGAGCTTCAGACAGAGCAGTGCCTACAGTTACCGTCACACCCCCAGAGAAGGTTGATAATGTCAGCTGGAATATATAACTTGCTGTGTTTCTCTAGTATGTTACATTTTACAGTGTGTTGGACCTTTATACCCTGTGTGACGTTCACCTTCAGACCTTCTCCAACCTTCTCATCTTACTCAACCTTTTGACTTGGGTCAAACTTCTGGACTCTTCTGAACTTCAGACCCAGCTAGACAAAAACTTGATGATGATTATTGTTAATTCATAAGACCTGTGTGCCATTTGAATGTGATCATTATTTATGACTGAAATCAAGTTTAATCTTTAGTTTTTGTCTTTTTTTTTGCCAGAATATCAGAGTCATGTGACCAGGATGTAGCTGAGTCCAGACTGTGCAGTATAGAGTCCAAGTGCAGGCCTGTGCACTGAATGAGAGGTCAGGGGCCAGACTGGACATTCGGACATGTCGTGGACTCTTCAACCTTCTGATCCCCCCGCCCTTCTGACCTTGGTGAAACTTGTGGGCTCTGTTGAACTTCCAGAGCGCTGGTCCTGGTGCAGCGTGTCCCGAGCGAGCGTGGAGCAGACCTGAGCCTTTATGTTGCTGTCAGAACAGCCACATTAAAGCTCCAGGTGCAGCACACGTGTTCTCACAATTACCATGACAAAGATTCAGAGCCGGCGCCGCACACATTTCTCCAAAATGATGACATGTATTGTTCCGCTCGGGCAATTAGAGCCGTAATGGAGCGGTTACCGTGGCAACAGAGAATCAAGTCAGGTAATGCAACAGGATGAGGGTCGTAATGGTGTCATTTTGGAAAAGAGCTGCTTTATTCTGAGAGCGTCCTGCCGTGCCCCTCTGAGGTGGTCTCCGCCTCGCACACAGAACATTATGTTCAGCAAGACAAAAGCTCCGCTACTGCATCAAGCCTCCATTAAAGTGTGTGTCTGTGTCTGTGTGCGTGTGTGTGTGTGATTGTGTGCTCCTTTTGTGGATCTAAAGCAGGACTCAGAGAGAACAGAAGCAGCTCTTCAGGAGGGCCAGGCCTGACAAAAAGACATCCAATATCAGCCTAATCAGCCCTCAGTGTGTGAGGCTGTTACTACAGTACAGGTGGTACTATGCAGTTATTTACTGCAGTACATTTACATTAAAGGTCCTCCTGAGTCGTGAGCTTTAAGCCATGTTAGAATGTTGTACCTCCTCAAAAGCAGACCTGGAGTTGTATTTGTTTCATTCACATGTGTGAGTAACTGTATTATCAGTCTGTCTACATCTCCAAAGCTCTGAATGCTCTGTTCCACCTTGTGACGTCATGAAGCAGTAGTTTTCCTTTTATCTTTTGTTCAGTAGATTGGCAATTCCATATCTTAAATTATCCATACGATTCTAGTGAAAGTGTGAGGAGTTTAAAGCATCTCTCTCTCACTGGCATTCATAATACAGGAAGTGCTCCACTGTTTTTATTGTTCCTGAGGAAAATTCAAGTTTTGCTGCAGCAACTTTTCCACTGTCTTTCTCAGTGTCCTTTGTGTCAGTCAAAGTCTCAGGTCAGGTTAACAGTAGGACTGGTCAGGGAGGGTCAGCAGATCTGAGTCAGGGCAGTTTGAGGAGAGGAAGAGCAGTGTCCAGTGGAGACAGGGGATAAAATGGTTAATTTCCTCTGGAAGATCTTGACTAGCTCCTCAGTTAGCCTCTTGAACGGTCTCCATGGATACAGGAAATACAAACCATTCATTTGACACAATCCAACCGCCTCTTACTTATGTCCTTTGAACTGCACTTGGGGCACTTCTTAGTTTAGTTAAAATCCCATGCCAGGATGTTAAGAACTGACCTCAAAAAACAAAAAAAATCTCAAACTGCTCAGTGTGTGAGGCAGGTAGCCACAGAAGCAGAACAGAGTGTTTGAGATAAGAACTCCGCCTAAATCTGCAGAGTCTGTGTTAAATATGAGAATGAAACAAAACACAACTCCAGGTGTGTTTGTGACGAGGAAACATTTAACACAGATCAGAAAATAGTGTAATGTGGGCCCTTTAAACCATACTTTGCTGTGCTTCTCTTTGGTTTATCATCTTATTACCTTCTGTATTCTTGTAATATATAGTAAGTGCAGTGTAACAGTACTCTTACTCGAATCAAAGTTGTGGTTCCTCTTGGCTCTGTGAGCAAATCTACAAGAGACAAAAGCTTCATGTTGACACACTAGAAGTTACTCTTACAGTTACTTTTAAAGTAAGTGAGTAGTAATGCCCTCCAAATACTTTCATAATAGTCATTTCTTGGACATTACTACAGTTTATATTGAAGTAACAGTACTGCTACTTGAGTACAATGTGTGACCACTCTTGCATCTCTGAAAAATGGCAGCATATTCACAGCATATTTGAATATTTTTGGTGTGGTTTTGTTTTAATCTTGTTTATTAAAGCTTTTCAAATGAGATCAGGTCCGGTTCATATTCTGCCAACAGTGCGATGACAGACAGAGCAGATCCAGAGGTAAACACCGGGAATACAAGGAGACGCACTCATTTAGACAGGCCAATGTGTTACGGCCAACTGCCCTGGCTTCACGGTCCTACTGGCGAACATCAGCACACAAAAACATAGGAATTTTACACTTTTATTATGCCATTTTCCTCATTAAAACAAAATGGAATGTGTTTGTATTATTCACACAGTTTTAAACACTCCCATTTATGTGTTGAGTACTTAGTAAGAGGTCATTTATCTCTAGAATGTGATTTTAGGTCCTATATTGCACAAAATTGACTCTCATGATCTTTTAGCCACGTTAGAATCCTGTTTTCTCACCAACACACATCTGAAGTAATGCTGTTTTTTATTACATGTGGAGTAAACGTTACAGGCAGCAAAACTACAACACTTTGCTGCAGTAAAACTTGATTTCCCTCTGGATCAATAAAGAATCTCGCTTTCTCTCTCTCTCTCTCTTTGATTATTAGTTTGTCTGCATCCCCAAAGCTCAAAATGCTCAGTTCCACCTTGTGATGTCATCAAGTGGTAGTTTACGTCAGCTACTTTTTACCTTTAGTTAGAAGAGATTTGCAGTTCTGCTCATTCAAATGATTCCAGTGAAGGTGTATGGAGTTTAAAAACACAGTGGAGCACTTCCTGTATTACCAAATGACATCACAAGGTGGAACAGAGTGTTTTCTGTTTGAGTAAAGAACTTTTAAACATGTGAATGAAACAAAACACAACTCCAGGTCTGTTTGTGACGAGGAAACAAGAAAATAGTGCAAAATGGGATCTTTAAATCAATACTATGTGAGTATTTATTGGAAAATCTTGATATTTCAGTAACAGCAACTTAAAACATCACATTATTTTTGTATAAATTAAACAATCTTATTCATTTAAAGGCTGCAGAAACCCAGACTCGCACTAAAGGATCAGTGTAAGCAGCAGTGAAGATGTTTATCGCCGAACAATCACGACATTTTCCTAACATGTTTATTATATTTGTGTGAGACGCAGAGTAAACATTTCTGCAGTTCATTAGGGAGGTATGAGTCTGGTCTCAGGAGAAGCTCAGACGAGCGTGAGTGATAGGTGGATTAACCAATCAGGGACACGCATGGTCTGTATCTAAACAAATATGGCAGCTTAAGTAAAAAAATATATCACAGGAAATGGAAAAACATCTCATATTTCTGCAGAATCCACGAGCGAAGCACTAAACTGTGTTCATCTGAGGTCAGACATGTGCCCTTTTATTTGGAAATGATGGTGACCAGGGAGCTCCTTTATTTCACCGACACTGAAACAAATCTGATTGGACGATCATGTTTAATTCCGGCTTGAGATATGATGGAGGGAGTGGGGACCAGACTGATATCCCTGTGTATAAAAAATGCAGAGAGAGAAATAATAATAATAAATCGGGTTTACAAAGTGCTGTACAAGAAGGAATCGGCAGCAAAAAACAGCACACAGAAGGCACAAA
>JACN01122714.1:0-10865 GCA_000787155.1 Scartelaos histophorus | reverse complement strand
AATGAAAAGCATGATATGTCCCCTTAAAGCTTAACCAAACCCTCACCATAATCATTTCCTATACAAAAAACATCAGCCATACTAGACACCTTACCTACCCTATATGACCACAACTAGAATATTATTTAGACAGCAACTTAAAGGTTTTGTAGCAATTTTTACCTTATACTTGAGCTAACTTTGTCTTGCTCCAGTATAGATAGATTGCTTAAGCATCTCTTGGGGTCAAATGAATTCAGCTGTGTACTGTCTGCGTTTAATTATAAAGTGTTTTATTCTTTTATCGGGAAGTGCACCTCTGTTTACTTTACCCTCTGCTTGAAACTCTGCTCTCGTCTTTAACAGTCTATACAATTATTGTGGTGGAAAGTTAGGATGGTCAAATTCGAAATGCATAAACTGCAGCGGTGCAAAGCTATTCCTCACTTTCCCAACTCATTCAATCCATTCATCTTCTTCCACTTATATGGGGCCATGTCACGGGGAGTGCAAGTCTAAGCGGGGACTCTTAGACTTCCCTCATCCCAGACGCTCCTCCCATGTGACTGAGCTCCTCACCCTATCTCTAAGAAGCGCCCAACTCTGCAGAAGAAACTCATTTGGAGCACTTGTATCCGCAATCGTGTCTTTCGGTCATTTCACAGAGCTCATGACCATGGGTGAGGGTAAGAACGTGGACTGAGCGGTAAATTGAAAGCTTTGCCTTTGGACTCAGCTCCATCTCCACCACAAAGGTCCGATACAACGGCCGCATCACTGCCGATGCTGCACCGATCCACCTGTCAATCTCACGCTCCAGCTTCCATCACTCACGAACAATGTTTCTCCGCCCACCATGTTGAGTTCAGAAGTGTCTTTCACAACTTTCTGGGGTGCAACGGACTTTTGCCATCATTGTAAAGCTCAAAAAAACAAGGATGCTAACTGCGGACTTCTAAATCATCGTACTATAAAATGCCTTGACGACTGACAAAGGTTCCAAGTAGACCTCAAGAGATTCTTTTACAATATCTCTACATTAGGGCAAGACAAAATGTACTCAACACATTCAATCCATTCATCTTTTTCCACTTATATGGGGCCATGTCACGGGGGGTGCAAGTCTAAGCAGGGACTCTTAGACTTCCCTCATCCCAGACGCTCCTCCCATGTGACTGAGCTCCTCACCCTATCTCTAAGAAGCTCCCAACTCTGCAGAAGAAACTCATTTGGAGCACTTGTATCCGCAATCGTGTCTTTCGGTCATTTCACAGAGCTCATGACCATGGGTGAGGGTAAGAACGTGGACTGAGCGGTAAATTGAAAGCTTTGCCTTTGGACTCAGCTCCATCTCCACCACAAAGGTCCGATACAACGGCCGCATCACTGCCGATGCTGCACCGATCCACCTGTCAATCTCACGCTCCAGCTTCCATCACTCACGAACAATGTTTCTCCGCCCACCATGTTGAGTTCAGAAGTGTCTTTCACAACTTTCTGGGGTGCAACGGACTTTTGCCATCATTGTAAAGCTCAAAAAAACAAGGATGCTAACTGCGGACTTCTAAATCATCGTACTATAAAATGCCTTGACGACTGACAAAGGTTCCAAGTAGACCTCAAGAGATTCTTTTACAATATCTCTACATTAGGGCAAGACAAAATGTACTCAACACATTCAATCCATTCATCTTTTTCCACTTATATGGGGCCATGTCACGGGGGGTGCAAGTCTAAGCAGGGACTCTTAGACTTCCCTCATCCCAGACGCTCCTCCCATGTGACTGAGCTCCTCACCCTATCTCTAAGAAGCTCCCAACTCTGCAGAAGAAACTCATTTGGAGCACTTGTATCCGCAATCGTGTCTTTCGGTCATTTCACAGAGCTCATGACCATGGGTGAGGGTAAGAACGTGGACTGAGCGGTAAATTGAAAGCTTTGCCTTTGGACTCAGCTCCGTCTCCACCACAAAGGTCCGATACAACTGCAGACGCTGCACCGATCCACCTGTCAATCTCACGCTCCAGCTTCCATCACTCACGAACAAGACTCCTCCCCCTGAAGCAAGGTTTCTCCGCCCACCACGTTGAGTTTAGAAGTGTCTTTCACAACTTTCCGGGGTGCAACGGACTTTTGCCATCATTGTAAAGCTCAAAAACACAAGGATGCTAACTGCGGACTTCTTAATCATCGTACTATAAAATGCCTTGACGACTGACAAAGGTTCCAATTAGACCTAGAGATTCTTTTACAATATCTCTACACTAGGGCAAGACAAAATGTATTCAACGCCGAAACATGGATACAGCAACTTTTATTGCATTTCATAAAAAGATCTGTGGATTAGAAGCAATTTTTGTTGGGTTGTCATTAGTTCATGTAAGTAATCTACTGCCTGCCCATCCAAATTTCCATCCAGAGAAGTATCTGGTGAGGATAACGCTTTGCTCTTTGCTTGCAGATAGTGATGTGCGAATAAAGCGGCTGGCGAAAAGAGGTACATTCTGTCCTCCGTGATATTACCGAGCCCAATGTGATGGAGGAATCGAAAAGCTTTAAAGTGTTATTTGCCTTTCTCCAAGCCAGGCTCATTTTTGTTTGAGAGGAGCAGGCAAAGTCTCCAAACTTCAGAGCCCCTACTCGTAGTTCTCCACAAGTTAAACAATACCTGAAAAGCAGTAGCGGTGAAAGTAAATTTAAAGTCTTTGTGGTGTCTTCTTTCCATCAGTGGTACCGCTGTGGAATGCGAGAGAAGGACAATACTGACAGATCCATTTACAAAGAAAAGTAAAGGTTGTAAAATCTTTAGTGAGAAAACTGAGAAAAAAAATCAATATAGATATCAGTGTGAAACAGAAGCATAACAATAAGAATTTTGTGTGTAAAAATGGACACAATTGCACATACATTGGAGACTTAAATCTGGGGAATTAATGCCGCCAAGTTTTATTCTATACAAAAAATTCATAAAGGGAATTTTAGATTTGAAATATTTTGCTTGTGCATGTGTAGTTATAATCTATTGCACCAATGGATCATTATGATTTCATTTGGACATTGTAAAATATCTAAAAATATTTAAAAAAAGAAACCATGTTAAAAAACTGCGGTTCCCAAGTGGAGCTGATGTAGCCATAAAGGTCATCACAACAAAGTGTGGTGAAGTTGTTGACCCCTTCCATGGATAGCATGGATCACGCTAGCAAGGAACGGATTTTTTTTTTTCCATTCATAGCCGTCACTGGTTTGTACAATACAAATCGGAAAACCGATGGCGCATCCGAAAGTCTTCGCTTAAGTGAGTTTTTATTTATACCACAGCCCGACGCACAATATTTACAGTGAGAACAGCCAAATCCAAAGAAAAATAAAGTATTAACAGCAAAATTTATGGCAGCAGTCAGCATAAGCCAGCACCTACATGGTCAGGCCAAGGACAGACAACTGAATGTGCAGCAATCTCCCCTTATAAACCCCTTAGCCCCTCCTCCTGGGCTAACCAAGTAACGAACCGAAGAGTTTTCAGGTTGAAGCATATACAAAACTATAGAGAGTCTACAGAGAAAGACACAGCGGTTGGAGGATGATGGGGCTCCACTGTCATAATACCAGAATAACTTTGCGAAGCTGGCAAATCCTACACGTCTCATAGAATTGCAGGATGAAGTAAGTACAGTGTAGTGGCCGTGTACAATTTCACAAACACGCATTAATCACATCGTGTTCAAAGTCCAATGACAGAAACCAGACAGCAAGTTCTTAGAATATATAACAGAAAGAACTTGCCTGGGTTAGTGCGCTATTGTACCCAAAAGTCCCATCCACATAGTGATATGTAAGAAAGCCTAATGCACCATACTTGAAATGGATATTGCATTTTAGGAAATTGCTTTTTAACGGCTATGCCCATGACACTAAGGAATATTTAAATGTAACTGCACAAATCCTGAGGTGATAATATAACTATATAGAAAATACTTTTGTAAGCAGTTGTGTCTTTGAACTAATGTTGTGGGAGTTATATTTCAGTGGTTGTCTGCTTTTGTCGTGTTTGGCTGCTTTTGTGGCTATCTGGCTCACACACAAGTAGTTTTAGTATTTTTTTTTAAATGTTTTGTTTTTTGAGCTCCGTTTTAACATATGAGATTTTAACCAACTGCTCATTGAGACAGTCAGTGACACATTTCATTGTATCATTAGTGTTAGAATAGTGTTTGTGTATTTTATCCCATATATTCTATAATCATATGTTAGAAATGTCTGTATGCTAATAACCTCTTTGTGCTTGAACTGTGCACTTCTCATCTGTGGAGCAACATCATATATAGGGTTTAATCTAAATTTGCTCTTAAATGTTCTTTGAATAATACTGTATCTTAAGTATTGTGTGATGCACAGCAGTTCATCCAGAAATCTCAGGTCCTTCAACTTTATGGAGCAGGAGGTTGTCTAGGAACCCCTTAAATACCCCCTTAGCCCCTCCCCTGGGCAAATCAATGATCAAATAAAGGGTTTTATTTTACAAACAAAATGCATGAAGCAGCAATGATTTTAACAGTAACAAATTACAGTAACAGTAACAAACGGTCCTCCATATGGCCATTACTTCATTAATAAAAAACATAACAAATCAGTGTGTATATTCCAGAGCAGCCACTATTTATGGCACGACTACTGCTTATTCAAGCTTTTAATCTATTACTTCATTAATAAAAAACATAACAGATTTAGATTCATAAATAAAAATATTTCCCCATTTTTTACATGAATTTTAAATGAATGCAGTTGTCTTAAGACTTGACGCCCAAATGCACGGATAAAGGTCCAAACAGATTCTCTTTAAATAATATAAATAGAAATAAAAATTAATAAATAAACACACTTTTAGAAGGCACTAGTAGAGAGTCGTCTTTTTTAGATGGCTGCTTGATGTGCATGTCATTGTTTTCAGCTCATAAATCTACATGCAAACTGGGCTCATCCTAATCAAAAGTTAAAAACAATGAATAGCACTGAAACATTTCAAAGAGAAGAATCGTGTCTTCACTGATTGAAACACCAGAGCAGAGTAAGAGTGAGTACTTTCCTTTTCCCTGGACACTGCAATGATGCTGCAGCACACAGAGGAGGGACACTTTTGGCGTTTCTTTTCCTCAAACTGTTGTCATGACTATGAGGACCCCGTCGAAAACAAGATTGCAAGACATCTCGAGGGACTTATCCTCCAAAGAAAGAAATTCAAATTCAAAACTGCCCTGACACAGATCTGCTGACCCTACCTGACCAGTCGTCTTGTAAAACTGCACTGAGACTTTTGACTGAGACACAAAGGCCACTGAAAACCATGGTGTAAATGCTGCAGCAAAACTTTAATTTCCCTTGGGATCAATCTCTCTTTTATGTCTTATGTTGCCCATTGCTGCCTTTAGTTTGCAAAATGAAGCCCATCACCAGATTTTGGTACATAGGGCTTTATTCACATTGCAAAAACTAATGTACTCCTCATATTATGCTACAAATTATTAAAAGGATGCTGTATTTTTTTTCTTCATGAAAGTCCATAAATTGCCCCATGAGACAATTATACCGTTCTCTGGGAGCTAAACTGGGGCAGGAAGATTAATGGACTACATTTATTATGCAAGAGAACATAGTCAGTATCAAGAACTAGTGTAGTAAATGTATTTATTCACTATGTTTACATGCATGTCTGAATAACCAGCCTAGTTAAACTGAAACCAATTTATCAAAGTGCATATGAACACATGAGCTACAACTGAGGTGTTGTGGTTTGAATTAGTGATGTGAACCAGACGGCTCTTTTGAATGCTGCAGTCCAATGTACAATAAACACAGACTTGAAGATGTATTCAATTGCACAAGGTAAGAAACGCCAAGGAAAATATTAGACATGTTTTATTTAAATGAGGAGCAATGACTCTGTCCTGGACTAGTATTTTCTTCATTATTTTATTTGGCTTCATTAAAGAGAGCATATTATGCAGGATTTATTTTTTGGAGCTTTCTACCATGTTATAACTTTGTTCTTTCATCACATACATGCCTGAATTGGTTTTAGGTGCCAATCCTGCATGTTTGAGTATTTTAGCAATCTCTTCTGGGACCTATTGGAACAGTCCTCACAGTTTGCTGTTACTCAGAATTTACACCAGGAGCACATGACATCGGCACAGTGCCATACAAGTGTAACTTAAGAGCTTCAGTTTACACCAGAGACAGCAGAGCTGCTCCTGAGGTGCCAGCCTCTGTGTCTTCTGACATTTAAAGACTAAAACTTTTACATTGTTTATGTATTCATTGTTGGATGAATTATGTTTTAAATCCATCTATCCATTTTCTCCCACTTAATCCATGGGTCGCGGGGGCAGCACTGCCCATTACTCTGTGCACCAGACCCAGACCCTGTGAACCCCTCTGCAGGTGGTGAGCCCACAGGAGGGAGGACCTCCTCTACGGTCCCTGATTGTAACTGTTATGTTTTAAATCACAATACAAAAACTGACAACAAGCGAGACGATGCTTTGCAGAGATAACGAGCCGTTTCTGCAGTGCTACATTAATGAAGCTACTAAACATTTCACTTTATTTGTCTGCACCGTGCACCTTTTTCTTCAGAAGTTGTTCTTGTAAAGTTGCTCTCTGATGTCCTGTTTTTAAAGTGTTTTATATTTATCCTCTATGGCTGTAAACTTTTGGAAGTTCATCACAAGTCTTCTCCCACGTAGTGTAAGGACGGCTAAACTTAAAATGGAAAGTGATGCCTGCGCTTATGCTGCGTTTACACCCAATTTACACCAAAGCAGGACAGCGGCAGTAAGCACAGCAGCACAGAACACAGGCAGCACACACACAGGACTGGTTTTCTATTTTAACCGATCGGACAATTTACACCAGCAGTGTCATACGCACGACCAACGGCCATTATGATGCTATTCGCTTCTCAAGATAGGCTGGAGTTCTAATTTTGCTACGTAAACGGAGCATCTCCATACTTTTTAAGAAAGGAAATACAGGAAATGCAGAATGGCTTTTCAAAATACATTCTCTAAATACCTTCTCTAAAACCACTGCTGTGAACTTTTGTATTGTAATTTAAAACATGTTAATATGTTGTTTTAGCGAAATATAGCCTTTTCAGAATGATTTTAAAAAGTAATACGTCCCTTAGCGCCTCATTCACACATATTCTTGTCTCTGGCCTGCTGTAGACTGCGACAAAATTGATCTGGCAAGATTTGGGGCACAGATGATTTACATTTGGTTCTTTAGCGTGCTCAGTTTTTTCTGTGCATGTGAAAGTAATGACAGAGCTTTGAATTGTGAACAGACTTTGTCATTCTTTAAATGGTGTCAAAGTTTTATCTGAAAGGACTTGGAACATTACAAGAGAAACTGAAAATTTGTCTCACCAACTGGGTATTTGCACATCTGACAACCAAATATGTCATCCTGGCATAACATTTAGTCGGCACTTTTATGCTGTGATTGAATCCACTCATTGAAGATTTATTGTAAGTATAATATAACACTGAGTTGGAAGGTGGTGTCGCTACAAGTAAAATAATACTTGATGTACTTGATTTTTTTTTTGCCTTGATAAAGCAAACAAACGAGCCAAATGCATAGATTTTTTTTGTGTCACACTCAGGGGAATGCTCCACTGTGCTGTGCCATCGTTATAAATCATCATCATGCATAAAAGTCTAGACCTTGACATAATTTATGATCCTTGCACATGTCATTTAGAAGCTAAGGCCAAAGCCACGACTGTGAAAAGTCTCATGAGTATTTTGAGCTTCATCTTCACACAAACTTGTCCATTGATGTAACTTTTCGGCTTCTTTAGAGGTCCGAGTCTATTTACATTTATTTATATGGGAGAAGCCAAACTAATTTTATCCACAAACTAATCACAGAGAGCAAAGACAAAATGCTAAGACTTGTTTAAAATGGTTTAAACTGAGAGGATTGAAAGATGCATATGCATAATCGAAATAAAAAGTTGCAATGTGTTGGCATTGCCGTCGGTCCTCTTGTTTCATCTTTTATTTAGTCTTATTTCCTAGACCGAGGTAGGAGCCGGGATATAGGGGGCACGCTTTGTGGTTTGGCCAGTCCTTGTCATTTTGTTTTCCGAGTTTCTAGCGCTGCGGTCAGTGTTCTGTACCACGGCTTTCGATAGCAGATCTCAGCTAATGAAATCGCATGGAAAATTATGTTTGCAACTGGACATTTTGGTATATTTTTGTGGTTGTTGGGTTGTTTAAAGGTCCGCTGTATAACTTTTCTGGACCACTTGAAGGGTCCACTTGTCTGATATTTTATTGTTTTGCCCAAAATGTTCCACGGTGCAGCTTTAAATGTATCTATCATACATTTATTAAATTCCAGGCGCCAGATCTAGCCCATAACATGGCCTGGCAATGTTACGTAATTGTCTTTAATTTAATGTAATTTAATGCCATACTGTGGAAAATTCAGAAGCCAGGACATGGACTGTACTGTGGAACACTCTGGACAAAATAATAATGATTTTTAACAACTGTTACTTGGATACCAAATATGTCACTCTCACTCGTGTTGCCTATTCTGCTTCTGTGCTTTGTTGGTTCAGTGTAAATTATGTTTTTTTGGTTCATTTAGTCTAGTCTAGTCCAGGTTTTGTTCTGGGCTTTGCCATAGTTTATTTCCAGTTCTGCCCTTGTTCGCTAGAATGGACTGCGATGTGTAACTTCTCTGCCATCTGATTCTCTTTATTGAGATGCTTTAACATTTGCTTGGAATTTTCCACAGTATGGCATTAAATTCTGCATGGAGACAATTACGTGACATTGCCGGGCCATGTTATGGGCGGGATCTGGCGCCTGGAATTGAATAAATGTATGATGGATACATTTAAAGCTGCACCGTGGAACATTTTGGGTAAAACAATAAAATATCAGACAAGTGGACCCTCGTCTAGAAAAGTTATGCCTTTAAACAACTCAACAACCACAAAAATATACCAAAAAGTCCAGTTGCAAACATAATTTTCCATGCGATTTCATTAGCTGAGATCTGCTATCGAAAGCCGTGGTACAGAACACTGACCGCAGCGCTAGAAACTCGGAAAACAAAATGACAAGGACGGGCCAAACCACAAAGCGTGCCCCCTATATCCCGGCTCCTACCTCGGTCTAGGAAATAAGACTAAATAAAAGATGAAACAAGAGGACCGACGGCAACGCCAACACAAATAACAACAAAGGCTAAAAGTGGAGCAGAGCTTGTGCTGAGAAAGGCACTTACCACGCCTCTGGGGCCCTTCACCAGCCAATCACAGACGGGGGAAACCAAACCTAGGTAATAATGGTGTCAGAGAACAATGTGTTGACAGGATAGCAATATCAAAGGCAAGCTATATACTCTTATACTGTTAAAAATGGTGGTAGTAGAAAAGGAGGAGCCCTTAGTCCTTCTATTGGTCTATTGGTTTCTACGCCTTTATAAAGATGTAGAAGCTCTGGTGTTCAGCAAGTTCATAAAAAATGAGCTTTTATTGTAAATGGTCATTTTATATAGTACTTTTCGAGATTCAAGACATTCAAAGTGCTTTACATCAAAAAAACTCCTCCATTCTCACACACTTTCATACACTAGTGTTTGCAGATGCTGGGGGCCAAATGTGTCTTGCCACAGATGAATGCCGTAGGAGCTGGAATCGCACCGCCAACCCGTGGGACAGTGGAATGGCAACCAATGATGCTTGTGTTGAGGGCGAGATTAAAATTTATATAAGGATTCATGTTTGTTCAATGTTTTAAATGCAATAAAACACCAATAAACTTGTTACTTTAGTTCATTTTTTAAAGCAAAATCTTGTGAGGATTTAATTATACAGTTCTACCCAGATAAAAAACAAAAAAAAAAAGTTGATGAAAAAGATGTTCATGCTCTAAAAGTCTGAGGGAAAACAGAATGAAAAAAGATTTAAAATTACCACTTCAAGAAATGAGCCTTTTGGGGCCAATCTTCAGCGTTCTTTCACTTTCAAATTACAAACTAATTATTTTTTTTAATAATAAATTCTCCTTCAGCTGTTTTCATGGATTTTAATATTGCACAGATTTAAATTTGTGCTTTGATAGAAATTTAATATTGATCAAAAACACAATGAAATAATTTGTACGACTGAAAACAATTTGATCAAAGAGATTATTATTTTTGGGTCAAATTTGGGTAAAATTATTCTTTATTTTTGAGCTAACTGCTTTGATTTTTACTTTAATTTGTGTGTAATACTCATTCACTCCATCTTATCGTAAGGAATCACATCTTTGACAGCTAATCTTGCACAACACTGAAATTGAAATTAAGATTGTGAATTTAAGGCGCCTATGATTTAAAGTAGCCACCGGTTGCATTGAGAAATATGACCTCAGCGTGATGTAATTGGGAGTAAGAGTATTCCTTCGAGCGTCTGGTTAAAAAAACACACCTTGGTCTCGCTGAAACCTTATGGCAATATAATATTTTGATTTGTATTTGAGCATATATTTATATTTAATTTAGTTCAAACGTTTTATGGCCCTTTTCAGCTTCATACTTCATACTAGAGATGACACTGTCCAGGTTTAGCTTGGAGCTCTATAGGTCCTGCCCCTCTTTTTTATCTTTTTATGTCTATAAAACTCGGCTAATTGGTGTGGCTTTCACTGACTTTAAAGGTCCCATATTACACAAAATGGATTCTTGTGAGCTTTAACTCATGTGTTACTCCCCTCGAGTTCAAACAAGGCTCAAAATCGTTCTTATGTTGAAGACTCCTCCTGTCCGAATAAATGTTACCTGTCTTCACGTGCAAATGAGCCTCACAATGGCGACGC
>KN498183.1:13592-31444 GCA_000787155.1 Scartelaos histophorus | reverse complement strand
AGGCTGAAAGAAAAAAAAAAACTAAAATAACTAAAAAATAATAATAAGAGGGCAGAAAATTAAGATGGATAACTCAACTTTCTCAGTCTCTCCCTCTCCTTCCATTAAATCTATGTCTCTTTTATTAATTGGTTAGAGACAATATAAAGTCAATGGAGTCGCCCTGTTAATTTACAGTATACAGGCTTAACTTTAATAATAGGCAACCGGAAACTTGTTCTTATTTAGTGACTCTTTCCAATTGAAATCTGTGTGATTTAATGTATTTTTTGGGCGTAACTGGGTCAGCGGACAAACCACAACCCAACGAAAACCCCAGAAAACACCAAATTGATCATATATTAGAAGAGTTTTATAAGCTGTGTGTGAAGCCCAGTGCGTTGTCCCTGTACATGTGTCCGGCACATGCACCAACTCACCAAAGTAGGAGACTGACAGCACTTTGAGGCTGTCATTGTAGTGGAATTCATTTCCGTTGTGTCGGCCATAGTTCATAAATCTGCTCACGTCTGGAGACCTGAAAAACAAACTTGATCATCTGCCAGAACAGAATAATAAAAAGAAACGCTTTGCAATCGGTGGGACTTTCACCCCTGAGCATCAGTAATAGTAATAGGACAACTTATTATTATTTTGTCATTTATAAACCCCACGGCCCCTCGGTTTCCTCCACTGGTTCTCAAACTGTGGTCAGAGATCTGGGAAACTTGCTGCAGAATTCACCCCTTGTTTTTTTCAGCTCCAGGAATTTATTTATGGACAAAACAACAAAACAAAAACACTAGGACCAAGACCAAAGACCAAAATGCTGAGGCTCACTGCACTCACTTTTCATGTGGTGTTTCCCCTGATTGTTTGTGCCCAGGTCGTCCCTTTGGATCAGGATCACGCCTGGATGAGACTCTGCTACCTCGCTGCCAACTTTTGACTATTGTGGCCATTTTATCTTTGTATTTGTGGGTTTTAAATACATTTGTAATAAATGATTATATTCATTTTTAACAGTTTGTCTCTTTTTGGTCACACCTAATTGCTCTCATCTTGTTTTAACTGTTCCACAATCCTCCTCTGAATATTCTATCATCTGCATTTATTTTAATAACCCACATTACGCTCATTACATTGTCTATTCTTCAGATGGCACTGAGTATTCTTTACCATTTTACACTATTAATTTGATTACAGACTTTCGTGAGTATAGTAATGCACAAAAGATTCATCAGTTGCAGGTTTGGATCTGGTTTTCTGTGTTGATGTTTTTAATATTAGATTAGACCTAGTTATCTTTAGGAAACAAACATTTAAAAAGGAGGTACTAGTCATGAAAAAGACACTGTACTATATTACTTCAGTCTTTCTGTAAATAACTGTAGTACTGTAGTACTTCAGCTGGTTAGACGCATGGTGTTTTGGCGCCCTCTGGTGGATAACTCCGAATTGCATTGAGCACTATTTGGGATATTTTCAAACAAAAAGACTTTTTCAGATAAAACAATTTTATAATATTGTAATATTCACCTGACAGAATTGGTATAAGAGAAATTTGACACAGATAACCTACTACTTGCTACTATTTCTTTATATTACTGTACAGCAAGCAAGTTCAAACAAGTTAGCTCCATACTGTGAAGTAATTACACCTGCGATCTAATTCCAAGTACTGCTACTTAAAGATTTATTAGTAAAATATTTGCAAGTATTTTTTGTCTCATAATTCTGGAAACAATCCTTTCATTGCCCAACACATATTACAAAATCTATATAAGGTGCCAAATATTGGGGCACCTTATTTTTCTTAATTTTCTTAATTGTTATTCATTAAGAAAATGACCAATTGGAATAAAAAATAAATAAATAATAACAAAAAATAACCAAAAATGTCAGTATTTTGTGTGAGCACCTTTGGCACAGATAACAGCTGCATTCTTCATTGTTTTCTATAGTTTTGCAAAGTCTCTTTTGTTATTGAGTCCAAATAGTTTCAGCTGTTCACAGAGACTTGCTTTGGGTGTTTTTTTTATTTTTGGAAAACATTAAACTTGAAAATCTATGAATAGCAACAGTAGTTATTGTTGCTTTAAAAATGTCGTTTTGATAAAAAGATCTTGCATATACTGGTGGATTAACCTTTATAGAAACAGAAATAGCGTTAAATTACGGCAGCAGTGGCAAACACCGAATACTGGGTTGTTTAATACTAAAAAGATCTTGCATATACTGGTGGATTAACCTTTATAGAAACAGAAATAGTGTTAAATTACGGCAGCAAACACCGAATACTGGGTGGTGTCTGATACATTTGTTAAGCTCTGTAAAATGTAATGGACCAAACTTTTTTATTAATTACATCGCACTTTGGCATGAAATATCCAAAAGGTAAATTCACAAATGTTGGACCTGATCGTGTCTATTAGTGACTAGACCCAAGAATATTAGAACAAGAACATAAATGTGGGTTTCTGCCCCTTTATCTGTGTTGAATATGAAGAGGATAAAGTTGTTCACTGTACCTGACATAGAGACACGCTGCTACGTCAGTGCACTCACTCATCCCCGAGCGCTCCGGCAGGCTGAAGGGTTGACAGGGGCTGAAGGACAGAAGCGTCTCCTCCTGGGCGCTCCGGTCCGGGCCCAGGGACACGAGGCGCCCCAGGAACCCCTCCGAATCCCCCATGGCCCTCAGGCTGATCACCCCGCTGCCGTCCTTCATGATGCACTTGCAGCTGTTCACTTTGAAGCAGCCCGGTTTCTTCTGCGGGGACGCGACGCAAAAAGGAGCTAAACAAATAGAAATAAAACAGGAGAGAAGCGTGTAAAAGCCCATCGCGACTGCGGGGAGGGTTGTGCAGGGCAGAGCAGAGCGCGGCACATGACGAGGCCGCGGGGACAGTGAAGTAATTAGAAGAAAGGTGATTGGCATTCTCAGCATTCCTCTCCAGGCCACAGCATTTGTTTTATAGGTACATTGGTCATCCCTATGCATAACTTTTAACTCTCTGTTTATAGGCCTCATTTTGAGCACATTTTGTCATTTAAAAGCTATAATATTTTTAGTTTGGCTTATTTTTCATCACTCTGAAATGTGGATAAGCTCAATTTAACTATAACCTGTATCCCTAACTATACTGAAACATACATTTTTACATGGGTTAAAGGTAAACTACGCAACTTTTTGGTAGTATTTTCCACCTGCTTGTGCCCATGGGGTTGTTTTTGCGTTGTCTAGTGTTATAAATTAGTAAATTAGTTTTGCAGAACGGAGAGACTGATCCCATGTTTCACTTTTTCACTTTCACCCTGTAAAAAAACACAATTACAATAAAGTGTTGCAGTGCTCCAGTGCAATTGATTCGTCACACATGGCTCCAAAGCACAATAAATATTAAAAGAATGAAAAAAAAGGGAGTGACTTCATGAGCTTGTCTTGGAAAGTCCTGTTTTTGCACGATTTTTATTATTTATTGTGATTTTTAGACACATGTGACAAATCAATTGCACTGCAGCACTGGAACACTTTATTATAATTGTGTTTTTTATGTGTTTATTGTGTATTGCAAATGAATGAAATGTGAAACACAGAATCAGTCTCTCAGATATACAGACAGGTACAAATAAATCAAATTAACCTAAGCTGCTCACAGAAATATAATACTATATACGTATTTTTGAGCAAAACATTTAGAACTGAATCAATCCCAGACTTCCCTATTAAAAATGTTGAGTAACTATAACAGTTTCTGAAATATATTGGAAATGAAAACGCAGTCATTAAAATAAAAACATAACAATAATAATTATGTTAATAGTTATACAATTGATTACAAGTAATTTTATGCATTTATTCAAAAATACCACGATGTTAAAACGACTTCTGTGGGGCATAACTTTCCAAAATGGCGAGCAGTCGTCTCAGCTTCTGGAGGTCCATCTTTGGTTCCTAAAAACAGACAGAAATGGGTAAAGATAGTAGTCTGCTAATTATAAATAAATACGATCAGTTTTGCTTCAATATTAGAGTTAATTTAGGTTTAGGTGAGGCTGTGTAATAATCACAGTTGAGGTTAAAGGTCCTATATTGCGCAAAATTTACTTTTTAGTCACGTAAGAATGATGTTACCTCCTACAGACACAGACTCCACACAGAAAGGCCCGGGCGCCCCAGGGATCGAACCCGCAACCTTCTTGCTGTGAGGCCTGAGTGTTGCCACTCAGCCACCGTGCCGCCCGGATAGATAGTATTCTGCTAATTATAAATAAATACGATCAGTTTTGCTTCAATATTAGAGTTAATTTAGGTTTAGGTGAGGCTGTGTAATAATCACAGTTGAGGTTAAAGGTCCTATATTGTGCAAAATTTCGTTTTTAGTCACGTAAGAATAATGTTACCTCCTCAAAAACACACCTGCAGTTGTGTTTTGTTTTATTCACACATGTTTGAGTGACTCTTTATTATTAGTCTGTCTACATTTCTAAAGCTTAAAATGTTCTGTTCCACCTTGTGATGTCATTTAGTGGTTGTTTTGCAGTTATCAGCTCCCCTTTATCTTTTGTTCAGTACAGACAGGTAATCCCAGCTCTGAAATCACCCAAATGATTCTAGTAAAGGTGAGTGGAGTTTATAAAACACAGTTTTACCATCTGACGTCACAGATGGAGTTTTCTGTTTGAGAGAAGAACTCTGTCTAAATATGCAGGGAGTGTGTGTTGAACATGTGTGAATGAAACAAAACACAACTCTGGTTATGTTTTTGATCAGGAAACATTTCAACATACATCATAAAATAGCATAACATGGGCCTTTTAAAGTCAGGCTGATTTGGCCTAGAAGGAAAGGAAGGAAAGGAAATAAGTGTCATTTTCTGACCCTGCACTGGTATTGGCAAATATCGGGTATCAGCAGATACGTAAAACCCAAGTATCGATATCAGTATCAGAATGGAAAAAGCTGCATCTGTGCATCTGTTTTGATCAGGAAACATTTCAACATACATCATAAAATAGCATAACATGGGCCTTTTAAAGTCAGGCTGATTTGGCCTAGAAGGAAAGGAAGGAAAGGAAATAAGTGTCATTTTCTGACCCTGCACTGGTATTGGCAAATATCGGGTATCAGCAGATACGTAAAACCCAAGTATCGATATCAGTATCAGAATGGAAAAAGCTGCATCTGTGTATCCGTAAAAAGTTATATATACCTGAATAATGTGTGTGAAAATAATATCGGCCTCCTTCATGGCCATTGTGAGCTGAGTGGCCCTGCTGCGCTCTGCCTCTATCGCTGCTTTCAGATGCTCCGTCTCCTTCTTCTGTTTCTGGCTCTTTGCTTTGATCATGGACGTTCTCTGACTGAAATCACAATGGAGCAGTTACCACATGTGGGACTGTTACGTTACAGTTTGTGGGGGGATGCTGCGTACAGGAGGTGGTCCTGGGCACACTTCATGCTGCGTTTGTGGTCCTCAACAGAAAACTTCAAGTCTTGCACTTCTGTTTTCCGATTGTCCCTCAAGTCTCGCAGCTTCTGAGTTTTCTGAAACAGACACCGAGGCGGGTGGTGGTACAGACACGTGTTATAGTAAGAATAAACTTAATATATGCTGTGTAAGTAAGAAAAAAACGTCTTTGATCACAATTATTTATTTGGTTTATTTATCGGTGTATATTAATCAACATTTTTTCAACGTTTTTTCACATGGTCACCCAATTATTACACAATTCTTATTGTTATGTTCACACCAAAATCTGATTATTCTTTGATTGAAAACCACAATCTCTGATGTGAGTGATCAGAGGAACCAAAATCAAAAAGAACTTTGGCGAGTTTTACAATAGAATAGTCTTATAACTCAAAGAATCTGCTAATGATCAGATTTAGAGTGAAACACGTTGGTGCAGCCACTGTCAGGATGTCTGATTAATCATGTAAAACAAAACACATGAAACAATGCACCAAATCTGGCCTTTTCAGAGGAAAACCTAACCTGGCTCATGTGTACAACTCTGAAGTGACTGAAGTGACACATGATCAATCTATGAACTCACTAATATCACAAGACGCCATCTTGGTTGTGCAGGGTCAGGAAAGACCAAAGAACTGAGAAAAAACATGTCTGAAGAAGTGAAAAAAGAAAATCAAATGCTAAATGATTTAATATTGTCAAGATAAATCTTTTGTCACATACTGACTCTGGGAAGAGGACCAAAACTTTTACTCAAAGCTGCAAAATATTTTGCTCAAACAGGAGAGCAAGTTCTTTAAAACACAAATGAAAAAGTAAATGTCATTCCCTGTGGTATTATCTGACACAGGAGTCTTACCTGTTGGAGCACTTGGTTCTCAGCACTGATCTCGTGCAGCTCCTGCTTTGCCTCCGTCATGTTCTCCTGGTCCTGGATCAGCTTCCTGCTCAGACCGTCTCTCTCCTCCTTCAGTCGAAGAGCTTTGTCCCTCAGAAAGACCAGCTGGTCTCGCCATATTTGCTGAAATTCTTTCTCATCCTTTACAGCAGCAATGAAATAATTCTTGATGTTGCGTTTTAACTCTTCCTCTGAGTCTTTAAGGATCCTGTGATGGTAAATAAAGGCAAAACATTTTCAAGTACGACTGGGCAAAATGGCTTTAAAGAACTGGTGTCTTCAGGTCAGCCTCTGTCACGTGTAAGTGAGCGATACAAGGCTGCAAACTAATATTCTGGAAGTCGACTAATTAGCAATTATTTTTTTCCTTGACTTATTTCGAGACTTTCTTAATACATTATCAATCAAATAAAGGTTCAAATATGGTGACTGATGCTTCTAAATAGAGAATAATTACAAATAGAGTGTATTATTAATGAAAATCTGAAATAATTTATTCTTGTTTGATATTTTAACTTAATATTACTGCTGTTTTTGTTATAAAAATGTGTTTTTGCATGTGTGTTACAACCTGTATAGTCCAGATAATTAATACAATTCCTAAAATACAACTACAGTTATTTTTTAGAGCTGAATATAAATGCAGCTTAGATCTCACGTTCAGGCCTGTAACCTGAGGCAACAAACCAAGTCTAAATCAAGCAGTGTTAGGATGTAGGAATAAATTGTGAATCAGTCTGAATACTTGGCCACCATCTCTGCATCCAGATTCTCATCTTGGAGCTCAAGGATCTTGGCTTGGTGGTTCTTCTCATTCTCGGCCAGTCGATCTTTGCGAGACTGGATTTGTTTCTGAAGGTCATTCAGTGCCTCTGTTTGCTTTGTCTCTATTTTAGGAGGAAAGAACAAAATAAATGTACCCAATTTTTATCCACGTGTCTGAGCAAAATCTTTGGGTCAGAATATGTCCACTGCGTAACATCTGCATCTAATTAGAAAGAGTTTTATTGCCAGAGAGTCAGGAAGTGTGTGCTTAGCATGCTAGTTGTGGTTAGCTTTAAACTCAGAACAGTTGTGGAAAGCTCATAGACTCGTCACAATGAATAATTACGATGTTCAGACACTGCAAACCGTTTTAAACTTCTATTTTTCACGTTTAAAGATCAGTCACAATCAGATAAAGTGCAAAACAGTGTAACACGGTGTAAGTTAAAGATGCACTGTGTAACTTTTTGTTTGAGGATCCGTCACCTGCTTGTTTCTATATGGATATGTCATCACTGTGCTTGGAATGTTCCACAATATGGCATTAAACAGCTTTACTTTGTATTTATCAAATTACACATTGAATAGCTCAGAAATAATATTCTGACTGTGAGCGGGGTCGCCTCTCCACAGACTTGACCTGTAACTTGGTCTGGTTTGGTCTCCATGAAGATAGAAAGGTTTAATGCCGCACTGTGGAATATTTCAGACAAAGCAATAACATCTTCATGTAGAAAAGCATGACAGTAGGTACTGGAAAAATTATTTCTTTTACCATTTTTGGAGAGTTCTTCAGTGAGTTCCTTTAGTTCGTTTTTGAGTTTTTGCAGCTTTTGGTTATTTTTCTCATTGATCTCCTCCAGCTCCAGCCGGGACTTCTCTGTTTGCTGCTTGTACAGCTCCTGCAGCTCTGCCAGGCGCTGCTGTTTTCTGGGCAAATCAAACTCCAGGTACTCTGTGATGGCTTTGGTGTCTTGCTCAACGGCAATGCATTTGGCTTTGTTGGTTTTGATGTTTTTCTCTTTCTGCTCAATGGACTCTTCATACCTATTAAAAGCACAGAAAATAATTAGAAAACAAACAAACTGTAAATTAGAAAAGCTAATCCAAACACTATCAGGTAAACTAATCTAAACGTTACATTAGATTGCCTATTATGAAAACAATGATGCAAAAACAATTCCAAATTATTATTAAACATAAATAATACTATATAGTGCAGTGATTAGCTTTACCGTTTAAATTTAGATTAATGTAATGAAGCAACTTAACAATGTGAGAGTTAATGTTTAAATCTCACCTCCTTATTTTGTCCTGCAGATGACGCAGTTGCTTAACATACAAAAGATCGTGTTTAGACATTTTTGGTTAACTGGCTGTTCAAATTTCTATTTTCTAAAAGGAAGTTGTAGTAAGATTCACCGTTCATAACTTAACAGTTTTGTTTGATTAGATGTTTCCATGGTGACTTCAAATGTTGGAGTAGCAGAGACTTTGTCAAACAGTCCATGTTGATTCCTTAGACCCATTTCTGCTTTAAACGTCATAATGGAGGAAAACTCAACATTTCCCACAGGTTTACACGTTTCATCTATTCTTTTCCCATTTAGCGGCTTTAGATAGAATGTAATGAGTCATGCCTGCAATCATCAAAACTACAGCATTTTCTCAGGATTGTGTCGTAACTCATAATTTTCAGTTTCCCTAATGTCAAACCAATTTAGATATGTTAAATACATGTACGTAGGTGTTCTGTGTTCTGACTCTAAACCCAACAAAGGAGGTTGTTCTAATATTTTTAAATACTTCAAAATATGCATCTCGGGATGTTCACATGCTGAAACAAACAGGTATCTTCTGCGATCCAATTATGACAAGCATTTCAATCAAAACAAAATGCAACTTTTCCACAAATATTTTATTTGAACATAACAAAAAGCCTCAAGCTTTGACTGCAAATTTGCGGACTGAGTAGAGGAGGTCCTTCCTCTGCTGCTTCTTGGTGCGCAGGCTCTCCTCGTGCTTGTTGAGACGGCGGCGCAGCGCTCTGGTCTTCTTCGGCCTCAGGTCCAGGGGCTTGTATTTCTTGCCCTGAAAGCATTGTTCAAAAGTGTGAGTCATGAAGTTTTAATATTTTGACAGATAAAGCCACAATTTACTACCCTCTGATGCCAAACAGACCAAATTGTTAAATCCAAACCAATTTAGTTGAATTAGAAGCACACAGCACCAAGATGCCAGCTATGTTTACGATGACTGCGAGGGCATTTAGTTGGCTCGATCAGGGACTTTGAAATACATGCAAGTTACTGTATTAATCTCCTCATGCATTATTACCCCATGCTTCAAACTCCTCACTTATACCTTCCTCATAATGCAAAGTCACACACAATATTTGTGAAAGCCCTTATTAAACAGAGCAGTCAGTAAACATGGCAGCACTGAGGTTATCCAGTCTCAGTCTTTTGGTAAGCATTGTGAAAGCGTCAGCAAAACATCTGCCACACAGATATCATCTCTGACAAGAAAACCACAAGCAGTGTTGAGTGCACATAGGGACCAAAACTATACAGAGTTCATCCAGAGGATTTTACCTTGTAGAATTTCCTCAGGTTCTCCTTCTGTGTCTGGTTGATTACAGTCAAGACTCTGGCGATGGATTTGCGGACGACACGGCTGAAAAGGGGGGAAAAAAAAGAAAGAAAAAGTTTAGGGACAAAAATGAACACGTGCATTAGTAGTAAATGGGATTAGATGACATGAGTTTTCTCTTTGCAGTGCAACTTTAATCACGAATGGCCCGCCATACGCTTTTCTCTGTCAAGCTATTGCTGTGCCTGGAATGTTTCACAGAATACTATTAAAACTTTCTTCATGGAGACCAAACCAAATCCCAGTCACAGGTCAGATCTGTAAAGAGCCAACCCCACTCACAAAATACTTGTTTTTCTAGCAGTAAAACTAGCTGAAGTTTAGTACATGTAAGATAGAGCTGTTTAAGGTCATATTATGGAACACTGCAGGCAGAGCAATTGCATATCCACAGTAACAAGCAGGTGACAAGACCGACAAACAATAAGTTACATAGTGTACCTTTAAGATAACTAGTCTCATTCAATTCAACGGATTTTATAACACCTTTGGCAATACAAATAAAAGGCTTCCATATACACAACCTAAAATGGGCACTAAATTAATTTTAGTTACAGTAAAGATACAGTCAGCTGGGATTTAAACTATATTTTAGGCACGTTAAAGCACCAGAATGTCCTTTTCCATGACTGCTCCTGCACTCACATCTTTGAGAGCTTGGAAGCGGCTCCTCCGGTCACTTTGGCCACACGAAGCTGGGACAGTTCATTTTTCAGATCGTCCAGCTGTTTGAGCAGCTCCTCCTTTTTCTTGCCCCGCAGATCTCTAGCCTTGATCTTGGCCTGAAACAAAATCCACATTAGTTGGACATTAAACATTTTGTCAGGTTACTGGTTATACCGAGTCTAGCACGTATGCTAATAATGACAGCTGTGATAAACATGGCGTGGCACAGAATATTTAGACAACTTTGAGAACGATATGATGTATGTACTGAATGATATATATACACTGAATAAGGAATTTCACTTTAAATATTATGAACGCGAGCTGCCCAATCCCTTTTGCAGGCCAGCGCTACACTCATACAGTTAGCCGTAGCTAGCACCTAGCACCATGACGGGCCGCAATAATTATCATTTTTGTAATCTCAAGTTAAATTTTACTACACGAAATCAGCAACAACGTGTAGCTGAATATCTTATATACGCATATTGAACGAAATCTGCATCTTAATCTGGCCATAAAGTCCGTAAAATGCACATTTTGGTGGTCCGTAGCGCGCTCCTCACCATGTTCGTGTCGCTGCTCTCGCGGAAAGGCCGGACGCACCGCGTGCTCACATCAAGAAGCTTCCGGGAGAGCTCTTCTTCTACGGTAGACGCTAGAGGAGGCTTTAAACCACACAGCGCCACTGGCGGGCAAAGGACAGAGAGCTAAACTTAAATAATACATAGGAATAATAATAGGAAAATAACACGACTTAAAAAAATCTGCATGTTTGTCGTAAAACCAGTTGAAACAAATAATATTCTGATGGCGCATCCTTTTGCTGGTGCCTTTTCTTTACAATGAGTATTATCCAGCACAGCCATTTACTCCCTTATCCCGGTGGACATTAGGCCGTATACAGTCCATACATTACTACATGTCCCACTTTTTCATTGATGCAAAATTGTACGAAAAGTTAAATTTACAAAGGAAACATAATATATATATATTTTTTACTTACAAAAAAATCAAAACCTTTTGTATGTAGTGGCATTCTCAGTTGTAATGTAGCCACCTGTTGCCATTCCTATCTCTGTGTACTAATGATTGACAAAAATGAAAAATAATATGCCCTTATAGCAGTTATTATTTATGATCTTAGTAGCAACATTTTGAAGTAATTAATAAGCGAGACGTGTTGGTGTTTGTTCAGTGTTTCATGAAATAAGACAACAGAAGAATTTCTCCATAAAAAGTGCATTGTTTACTTAATTCTCACAGAGACAGTAAAAACAATTGCCGTTATAAATCACAAAGTTAGTATATTATATAATAGTAGTGTTTTAAAATCTTTCCAATAGATTTCTGTTTGATTGAAGGCAGATTTTTGGAAAGAGTCAGTCACAGAGATCTTTATGATGTAATGTAATGTAATGAAGGGGAACTGACAAAGAAAAAAAACACTATGTGCCCTTCAAAAACTTAAACCTAAGTACAGTAAGATCCAGAATTTACCCAAAAATTTATGGATTGGAAAAAACAGAAAAAAAGGCTGAGAAAAAAGTTGAGAAATTATACAAAAAATTAAAACAAATGTGAGAAAAAACCATAAATCTTATCCAATCATTAACCTTTAAAATAATCAAAACGGCTGACACAAAAAAACTGACTTCAGAACCCACTGCTATTTAGTTAGGTGAAAAAGTGAAGTGTTTTTAAGATGATATGTTGTCCAAAAATCTGTCACATCTTCCACATGTTTATAAAGCTCTCAATGCATACAGTATGTACAGTTTAAATATACACATGGAATGTACATTTGCAGAATAAGGTAGTCATTTACAAAGCATTCATTTTTTACCCACAATGTTGCCTTCATCCAGATTTGTGTTAAAATGGCCTACATTGAGAACAGTGTGCATATGTAGGGTAATGCTGAAACATCCATATTTCGACAACCATTTCTGCTTCTTGGTACATGCACCAATCAGCTGTATTTTCTTCAGCTTATTCCCGATGGGAGGTATGGTTTCACACTACGGGCAATTCCACTTAACCAATTTGTTTGTACATGCATGTTTGAGGACAATGGCAGAAATAGTCCATAACCACACAAAGAGGACATGCAAACTTCACTGATACTGTAGTCTGCTGGCCTGAGTATTAAAATCCCAACCATTTGCTCACTCTGCTACCACCCTCCCTGAATTAGATCACTTTTGTCCTATAATAGCATTAAAAAGGCAAATTCAAACCACCCTTAGTACTAGCGTCCAAAGTGTTGAGAATTGAGAAGGTCCGTCACTAACCGTAGTCTTGGCCGTTTTCTTATTAAAATAAAATTGTTAATAGGAGCAGCACATCATTGACTGTCGTTTCAAGACGCTCTTACATATGAAATAGGGATGCACCGATACTATACTGGATACAATATTGACATTTGTGATTGATCGGTTCTAAGATATCAGTTCAGTTGATATCCCATGTAGTGTTTAAATTTGGTAATAAGACAATTTACCAGTTGGTCCAAACCACCTCATAATACTGATCTTGTATTTTTTTTTCCAACGCTGTTCTATAGTTTACATGATAAATAACAGTTACAAAACACATTTGGGCCATTTCTTACCCTATGCGGTTTGTGTTTAAAGGAAATCTCATGAGTCTCTGTCCTGGCATCGACTGATATCGGGTATCGGCAGAGACTTAAAGCCATAGCATCAACATCGGAAATGTAACAGAGAAAGCTGGATCGGTGCATCCCCAATTTGAAATCTGATTGGCTAAAACACTGAGCCCATGACGTCGAGGCAATTAAGCTGAAGTCAAGCATACCGAGCGGCAGGTTTCAACAAAAACCTCACCAGACAATTAAAACATCATCTGAATTAGATTAGGAAAAGCCTACAGGATCCATACAGCCCTTGTGTCTCCAGATCAGATGCAGGAGCAGAGCAGGAGGCCATGGAGGCAGTAAATGCTTCAAGTTGTACTGTGTAACTTTTCTGGGAGGGTCCATCACTAGTTTCTCTGCATAGACATGAATTTTACACTTCTTTATCTCTACAGGAACAACAGGTGACACCATAGGGCCAAGTTACATGTTGGATCTGTGGAGAGGCGAGCCACTCACAGTGAGAATTTAAATTTTTAGTTCAATAAAAACCCATATTAATGAGTAGGATGGATATGTTAATGCCGGGACATTCCAGACAAAGCGACAACATCTCCATGGAGACAAGCAGATGGCCGACCCTCTACCAGAAAAGTTACACAGTGGACCTTTAAATAAAGCTACAGTCCAGCTCCAGTGTCTCTGCTCCATCAGCTCCAGTGCGTCGAGCTGCCTGAGATCGAAGGCCGAACAATTCCTTTAGGAGAAGGCTTGGATCCAAACCAGGACATCTGATGGGAAAACAAAAACATGCAAATTAGGAAAAAATGTAAATGAGTTTTCCACTTGGACCCCAACAGTGATTCTAAACCTAGGGGAATCACTAAAAAAAGAGTTCCAAGCTGGAGTGCTAGAGCTATAATGGAGGGATGACATTTTAAATTGCCCCTTTTTTCTAACTCTAAGCTTTTCATCTGCCATTCTACTGCGTCCCCATTGGCAAGTAAATATCACAGAATGTGGGCTACTGGATCATAAACTGTATTAAAAAATGTCAGAGTGATGTCACCAATAGCGTTCGGCTGTACTCAAATGAAGCTTCCAATGCAAACTCATAATAGGTTTTTTTTAACGGACAAAAGAGCTAAATAAAAAACACTGGATCATGTACATCAGGTTAATACGAAACTTTTAGGACTAAAATGACAAGGCTCACTACAGGATGTACAGAGAGAGGAGGCCACAATATTCCAGTGTCGGTCAATAGGAGCCAGGGTCAGAAGGAGCCGGAAGAGCCCGAATGCAAACTTCCCGTTTGGAACATGGCGGCCTGAGGATTAGCTATGTACATTTATATATATACTGTCTGTGGAGTTAAGAAACTTAACTTCCTTTTAGTCACTACAGGAAAAAATATATACACCATAACAGGGTTGAGTGTTTCTCATTTGTGAACATAAAAAAAATGCTTTGAAATTGAAAATAAGGAAAAAAGTATCTTATCAGTTTACAGCACAAATATTACATTCATACCTTGTATTCTAAAGTCTGCTTCAACAAATCTTCCTCTTCACGAGTGAAATTCAGCAGCACTGACACCGCTCGGATTAAGTGGAAGGCCTGCAAAAGAAATGAAAACAGTGAACAAGTTCAATCTTAGTGTCAGAATGTGTCTCATCTAACACTTAAGTTCATTACAAGTTCTTATAGCAAAGACTAAAACATGACCTCATTATTAATATTAGCTTATTAAAAGATATGTAATAACTATAAACAAACTGCATAGCACATGTAAAAAAGTACAATTTCTTAAAAAATAAAATAAAATAAATAAGAACGATGAAATATTAGAAGAGTGATAGTGCTTAACAAATAAAAAAATCTGCTTTGACACTTACTTCTGCCTCCTTACACGACATGAACTTGAGGACGACATGTTTGAGATATTCAAAGTTGATCTCTCGAGAGTCGTTGAGGTCAGACGTGTTGGTGACGGTGGTGTTGGAGGTGGGGGGGCTGGGGAAGGAGGCGGGAGGGGGGTCTGGACTGATCCGCTCTGGTTTGTCGGTGCGAGTCTCTGCCGTCTTCTCCTTCACTTCAGCCTCTCCTTCAGGTTTCAACTTCTACATGGTGGAAACGAAAAGAGAATTTGTATTCAGATATGACCAAAGTGAAATTCTAAACATTTTGTATTATTGCTTTCAGGTACAACTTGTTAATTAATTAAGATACTGTATCGTTTGCATAAAAATAGACACATTTTTATCACTATATGTTTAGCAGGATATACTCCAATTCTACTTCATTTCCATGGTTTTCATCATTTCTCTAAATTTGCCAATGACTATAGATTACATTTTATTATTCACAAAATGTTACCGATGAAATTAAAATCATTAAAAAAAGTTGAGCAGCATCTCACCAGCTCTTTCTGTAGAGTCCTCTTAAGTTCTGCCAGTCTTTGCTGCAGCTGCTTTATTGTCTATGGAAAAAAAAAAAACAACCAAACTTACTATAATTATTTTTTAGGAAATTTAACACTTGGAATTTAAAACAAAATATTAAAATTCTTGAAATAGGAAGGTGGGAAGGCAATGTTTACAAGCACACATACATTTTATCATCTGATTTCTGGACTTTAAAGATTATTTAAATAACATGTAAACAGCTAAATCTGATGTGAATAATCAGAGGGACCATGATCAGAAAGACTTTAGATGATTTTCCGGTTTACATACACCTTCAAACTTGGACTGACCCTGTTTTTCTCTCCGAGTTGCTGCTCCAGGTCTCGGTTGAGCTTCTGGATGTGGTCGAGGTCGTCGACTGTAACCAAGCCGTTCTGCTCCTCCTCACAGAGCTCCAGGTGCTGCTGCTGCTGCTCCGTCAGAGTCTCCACCTCCACCTCCAGGTAAGAGATCTGCACAAAACAACACAATATTTTATTACTGTTTTATATGGATATACGTGCATCTTCAGTTTGCTTAATAAAATGTTAAAAAAAGCAATAGTGTTTAGCAAATACAGAGATACATTAGCATTATAACCGACCATGAAAAAGCAAAACCATTAAATGAAAGCTGCATTATCTTCTTTTCAAACCATAAAAGAAGGATTCACCTAACTAATCCTTAGCCCTAACAATCCCTATATTTACATCCATGAAATCCCTTTATTTAGAACCTTTAAAACCAGGACAATTTAGAAAATAACACTGATTAATGCAGTTTTAACCACTCATGTATCAGACAAATATACTATACATGAAAGCAATGAGGATGAACATATGAATTTAAACAAGAAATTAGGAGACACTAAACCAAAGTTATTGTTTTTAATGCATGTATTTTATTCACATGTTGCCTTTGTGCCTTAAAACATAGCAACTGGAAAGTAAAGTATCATCACAATATTGTCTTGGCTCAATCTTCCAGTGTATGATAAAAGCGTCTTGTTTGTTCTTACCCGGGCCTGGCAGCTGTCTAACTGCTGTGTCTGACTGAGCAGCTCCTCCCTCACACTCTTCAGCTCATTTTCTTTTTCCTCCTGGTGTTGTTGAAACTCTGTTCGATGTTTCTCCGTCTCCTCTCTGAGCTGCTGTAGAGACTCCAGTCCACTCTGCACCTCTGTACCAAAAACACACAACAAACATTTTTACTACACGTGACAGACCCTCCAGCAGAAAAGCTACACAATGCACCTTCTTTTTTTTTACATTTATGACTCACAGTTATTACTTAAATGCATTTACCATTCTGAAGCTTTTCAATTTGCTCTTCTTTCTGCTGTAGTTTGTCAGTCAAAGTAGTTACTTCGTGTTGATTCGTGACTAAAGAAGCCGTCAACTCAGCGACCTAGAACAGGAAAAACAAGTAATTCATCTACAATATGTAATGTTTGTTTCTGTCTAAGCCAAAAACACTATTTAGCTTGTATTTAATAAAAACTATATTGACGAAGTGAAGAGACAGAATAAATAAAGCAAGAAAAAAAATAGACATAAATATATAGATATTAGGAGGTTATAAACCCTTCACTTCACATAGTTTTTTTTATTGATCTCTCCCACTGACCCGTGCCTGTAGCTCCTCCTTCTGTCGTCGTGTGTCCTCCAGAGCTTTTGTGATTTCTGTGCAAATTTTATGTTGGCTGCTCAGGTCGGTCTGCATGGGAAAATGAAACACAAGGGAGATTATTTTTGAATAGTTGCAGATGTTTTGGAATAAAAAATGATTAAATTAGAGTCATTTTGTTCAGACCTTGCTCTTTTCAAGCTCCTCTGATGCTTGTCTCAAAGCACATTCAGCCTCATGCTTTCTCTTCTCCAGATCAGCCTATTAAAACAGAAGGTGCTCATAAGAGACAATCTGTCACACATGAATTGGTCTAAAAATATCCAATACGCTGTCATCAGAGATATCTAACATTGCCAGTCTAGTGCTCCCTATCCAAAGCTGGCATTTTGGCATTAGTAATTACTGGTACCCACATACTAATCAATACCAACACAAATATTGAAAGCAGACATTTTAATCGATATTGGAAAAATCACAGAAATAAGACTAAATCGTTTTAGAATGATCTTGACCTACATGGCAAACAAAAGACCTCATGATCACATTAACGTCTTTACGGTTAATATGTGTGGATAATGTAGCTAAAACCTCGTCAAAGCAAGCTAAGCAGAGTCCTGCACTGGGCCAGGTACCTGCAAACAGCTGCCAAAACGTTCTGGAATTTTACAAGCAATATGTGGACAGGTAGGGATCACACACGGGCGGGTCAGGTGAATCAAATATATAATATATATATG
>KN498183.1:0-13526 GCA_000787155.1 Scartelaos histophorus | reverse complement strand
TCTTTCGTGTGGACTGCACCTCCTCACCTCCTGTACGAAGCATGTCTCCTCCAGTAAGCCACGCATTGGCATGACGGACGGAGATAAAAGTTAAGTCTATCATGTGCATAAGTGGGTAAAGGAGGGATTTTATAACGGGTCCGGGCGGGTGCGGGTTTAACTTTGATATAATCACGGGTTACGAGCGGGTGTAGTGCTGTACTGCGCGGGTGCGGGTGTCCAAAAATGGACGGGTGCAGGACTCTGAAGCAGGCCTGGGCCTGGTTAGCACTTGGAGAGTATGAGTGTTGATGGTGGTTGGAGGGGCAAGTGGTGCAATGGTGTCAATCTGTCCTAGGGCAGATGTGGCTACAGTAGTAGTTTACCATCACCGGGTGTGGAGTAAATAAATAATGCACAAAAATGTAAAGACACTTTGAGCATCTGGAAAAGCGCTAGATAGGATTAATGCACTACATTATAATTACGCTCTTGTCATTTGAAATTAAGACTTTAGACTCATGACAACCCTACTCACATACACAATAACAAAAGTTAAATTTATATAGCGATTTCAACCTCCAAGCATTGAACCACTGTGTTAAGTGTGTTGCCTAAGGACACGACCACAGGATACAAAGAACGGAGTAGAGACTTAGACTGCCATCCCTTACACAAATTAAATAAAATAGCGATGGCATATTTTTATGGGATATGTGTGGATTTGTGCCTACTTTCAAATTAACGTCAAATACCTGAAATAGCATTATCATCATCAATACTAAAGCAGTTCTGGTCTCTGTCATTATGTTGAGAGCGTACCAGCGAGTCCTGCAGTCTCTGGCTGTCTGTCTGTAAAGTGCTGACGTTTTCCTCAAGCCGTCTGGATTTGTCCTGACTCTGCTGCTCCAACAAACTCAGCTGCTGCTCCAAAAAGGCTCTCTCTGCCCCCCACTCTCCTCTCTGCAACACAAAACGCAATGTCACTTTCATTTGGCAGCTAAAAGACGCACAATTCACTCACAATTTCAATGACAACTTGAAAATTCACTTGCACATGATCAAACTTAAACAGTAAAATTGTCTAAATATTTACCATTCACTCACCAGTTTCTCTGTGCACTGTTCCTTTTCACTGACTTCTTGTTGTGTGCTCTTCAACCTCTCGTTGCTTTCTGACAACTGCTGCTCAAGACTTGAAATCTGAAACAAAAAGACAATAAATAATGAGATATGAATGACACAAAGCCAAGTTAGATCTTAAAAGGTGCACTGTGTAACTTTCTTGGTAGAAGGTCCACCACTTGCTTGACACCATGTTGTTTTTTTTCCTGAAATGTTCTACAGTATGGCATTTCATTTAACTCCATGGAGACAAGCAGCTCACAACACCAGGCCAAGTTACAGGTCCGATCTGTGGAAAAGTGCACCTGCCCACACTAATAATCTGTGTTTTTGCAGCAGTTTTGAGAACTAAAAACACCTGTAAATGAATAGAAGCAGTAGACATTTGTTTAATGCCATACTGTGGAACATCCCAGGCAACGCAATAACATCACCATGGAAACAATCCAATCCACTTTATGTATATAGCACATTTCACAAACTGTTCCCAAAGAGCTGCACAATACAAAGTAATTACAACGTTAATAAAATGATAAAATAAATAATGACATCCCAGGCAACGCAATAACATCACCACAAAAACAATACAATCCACTTTATGTATATAGCATATTTCACAAACTTTTCCGAAAGAGCTGCACAATACAAAGTAATGACAACATTAATAAAATGATAAAATAAATAATTTAATCACACTAGTCCTAAAACAATAAAACCAGTAAAATAAAATAAGAGCAACAGCGTAGAATAGCAATAAATAAATAAAAACAATAGAATAAACTAAAAATAAATAAAAGACACAGAGGACCACACAATTCATAGTGTTAAAGAGAATATAAAATAAGAGCAACAGCGTAGAATAGCAATAAATAAATAAAAACAATAGAATAAACTAAAAATAAATAAAAGACACAAAAGTAGTTGGCAGATGCTCCACTGCAAAAGTTACACCTTTAAATATGATCTACTAAAATGATAAAGAACAATACACATTTCAGAATGATTTCCACTGCAAAAGTTACACCTTTAAATATAATCTACGATCATATTCTGAAATGTGTATTGTTCTTTATCATTTTAGTAGAAGTTTCGTCTTGGTTAGCAGGTTCTTAAAAGAGAAAATATTTTAATGTTTTCAGAGCAATTTAAATTAGCATTCAGTATATTTGCAGTATTTATCTTGTAGCCTTTGTGAAGTGCTCGACTCATTACATCATTAGTAAACCCGGAGTAGACGACTCGTCAGGCCCCATCCCGTCTCCCTGACACGTACTATTAATATACTCTGACACTTTTGTTGTGTGTGCGATTCTACCTGTGCATCTGTCCTCTCTCTGTACGCCCTGGAGGAGTCCTCTTTGTGTCTGAGCAGAGTCTGCAGTTCACTGATGGTGCTGCTCATTCTCGAGACCTGAAAAAGACACAAAACTAGTCATTTCCTTTTAAATACTAGATTGTGATTCTAGGGGATAGTTGGGATAGTTTTTCTGCTTCTTTCTGTTATGTTTGATCCATGATAGTGTCTTCATAACAAATACAAAATCCACATTAGCAACAAGAAGGGCTGCACTTAATTAAAAAGGAATCTTAGTTGCAAGTCGAGTTTGCACACTTATTAAATCACAAAGACTGGAGTTATTTAGGTAATAGAATGCCCTCTGCAAACAAAATATCCACATAGAAAACTCTTATTGTTCCTGTAATTTATACCAGTGCAAATATGCTCTGAAATGCAAAGGATTCTTGGATTGTTCATCAGTTCAGATTTCAGTCTTTTCTTATGTTTATAGAATCACAGTATATATCACAAAACTAATCCAATTGTTAGAAAAAATTTAAATTGCTTTCATTTCCAAAAATATTGCAACCCTAATGATATGGTCTTATGTTCAGTTATTTTTATATAATCACCCCAAAATATTGGACTGGAGAAACTTTACTGATCCACAAGGGAAATTTCTTGGACACAGTAGCTCACACATCACAAAATATTAAAATAACTAAGATAAAAAATATAAAAATTCTAAATAAGTAGCAAAAATATTAAGAAACTGGTGTCAAATAAGGCATAATTATATAAATGTATGTGCACGAGTAAAAATAAACTACAATAGAAATAAGTTATAAAAATATCTCAGAAATATACCTGGGCCTCCAGAGCGCTCACTGTGTCGGCATGGTTGGTTCGAGCATTTAGTAACTCTGCTCTCGTCCCCTCCAGACTTTGCTCTAAACTGGATTTCTAATAAAAACAAAAACACCACACTGAATATTTACACAGGTCAATGCATCTACAATATGTGTTGCATTATATTATGTAAATTATAAATGCATTTTGATGATTTTACTTTGGATCTATATCTGGCAGAATATTTTAATAGTCTACTTAACAGTGTCGTTAAAACATTAATAGTTCAATAAACGTTATTGATCCACAAGGAAATCACTTGGACACAGTAGCTCACACATCACAATATAAAATAATAACATATAGAAAAAATATAAACGTACTAATAAAGTCTAAAGTTGCAGAAATGGCAAGAGACGGTGTTGAATAAGGTATAATTACATAAATGTATATGTAAATAATGTAAATAAGTAAAACTAAATAAAATATAGAAATAAAAATATGAGTTGGAAGCAAGTCCAGTAAAATGCTTTTGTTTTGTACATGTGGAGTGTGTGAATAATGAAAATAAAGCTTTGTACTGACCTCCTGTAGCAGTTCTTGCAAGTGCTCGTCCTGGCTCAGGTTTCCTTGAAGTCTCCTTTCTAAAGACGTGACTTTCTTTTGTAGCTCTGACATCGTGCGCTCCTTCTCCTCCTCTGTTACAGCCGCCTGTGAACAAACATTTACATTTGTAGATTATTATTTTCATTTATAAAACAGTTATTATGCGCAAGTAAGGATTAGGATACTGGTCAAAATGAGGGTATACTTGGAGTGTCCCAATGATGATATTCAGATTATATTAAAGCTACACTGTGTAACTTTTCTGAAGATGAAACCTTTCTATCTTCATGGAGACCAAACCAGACCAAGTTACAGGTCAGATCTGTGGCGAGGCAAACCTGATCACAGACAGAATGCCAGTTTTCCTAGGTATTTTTGAGCTATAAAACCACCTGTGATTGAATAAATGTGAGGTAGAGCTGTTTAATGCCATACTGTGGAACATTCCAGACAAGCAATAACATCTCCGCAGAGAAAAGTGTTGGACGGGGGACCCTCCACCAGAAAAGTTACACAAAGCACCTTTAAGTCAACCCAATGGCAATATGTTAACAATCATATCTTTAAATGTAAAAGTTGAAATTTGACTGTAAAATGACCCACAGATGTACAGCAGTAGAAGCAGTAGAAGCAGTAGTAGCAGTAGGAGTAAAAGTGGGAGTATCTGCATGATATTGACTGGGGGACAGGACATGTACTTTGAAAGCTCTGTGTGTAATGTTTACAGAACATATGAGTCCTCATTGTTCCAGGAGAGACTTGCCTTTTGTTGTTGCAGCTTCACAGCGTCATGTTCAGCCTGGAGTTCTTCTAAAGACTTTTCCAACGACGTCACCATATTCTGGGACTGAAAATACACATTTTCTAAGCAAAAATGCAGCACAAAGTATAGGAACATAAATGGAAATTGAAATTGAATTGCACGAGAACTAATTCTGGCCTAACCTGTTGAAAATCCTCTGACACCTGCTTGATTACTGCCTGTAGCTCTCCACATCGAGTCTCTAAGTCCAGGATCTTCTTGTCGGACTCTTCTCTAAACAGCAGCAATTCTTCTCTGAAACAGATACAAAGGTAACACAAAACGGCAAAAGTGAGGTTCCTGTCTTTATCGATGCCCTCATATATTAATCTCATATACCTGAAAAACACAATTTCAGCATCATATTTTCATACGAATCAACTTAAAAATCCTTTTCTGCCTTAAAGGGAAAACCATGTCATTTTCTGAAGAACAGTCCTAATCGTCGTCAAGGAGATATTTTTGTATTACCTATAATGATACATAGAGTAGCTTTAAACGTATGAATCTATTTGAAGATAAGCAGGAGACACCATCAGGTCAAATTGGAGGTCAGAGTAAGAATGCATAATTTTCCATGTTTTTTCAGAGCAATAAAAACACTCAATATTGATATAAATGCTTAATGCTGTACAGTGGAACATTCCAGGCCAAACTAGAAACATGCGTCAAACCCCACACCAGAAAACAACTAAATAGCACAACTGAAAAGCTGTAATTATTGCAGTTAAAGTTAGTTTTCTGTGTGTTCTGACCTCTCTATCTCCAGCTCGGCGTTGAGTTGGCAGCTCTGGTTGTGCTCCTCCTCCAGTCTCTGCAGTTTGCTCCGGGCCTCGCTCAGACCTCGTTTCATGGACTGGACCTCAGACTCGCGCTGACCCAACTGCTCCTCCCTCTTCAGCAGCTACGGGAACAAAATCAGTTGCATTTAGATACTGTTAAATGGATTTTCTGTCAGAGATGTGAATGAAATTTGGTGCATCTCCAGTCCCAAACAATCAAGCTTTTTCAGTTCTGATACCGATACCGAAAATGAAACTTAATTTTCCTAAAAACAATAAACATTCTATGACAAAATCTGTTATGTAGCTCTTATTTAACTCTGAGGTAATTAGAGCAACTATGCATTAAAAACCCAAACATTATTAGACTTTCTGGAGCAACGATGACCAGTAAATATCAACAGAACCGATATTTTGGAGCCAATATCTGATGTAGTACATTGTCACGGATCAGTGCTGATATTCGATACCAGTATGGGTATCGGTGCATCCCTAGTTGTGGACAAAAAAAAAGCTAAGAATAAAAAATCAGTTAGTTATTTTGGGTAAACCTTATATGAACTCCTGTGGCTGATTTCTGCTCCTTACTGTGAAGTCAGAAAAAAATGTTTGAAAGTAGTCATCTGGTCCAAGCTTTCAAATCGCCTCATTAAGCTGCAAACTGTGTACTGCTTACTGCATGAATTCCTACTATTACAACGCATAATAGACAATTAGGCTTCCCGTCTCATCACAAGTACGAACCATATGTTTGACTTTGGCGAGTTCCTGCTGCTGGAATCCCTCCAGTTCATCACGATCGTCTCTTTTCTGAAACAGAGTCAGACTTTGTTCCGTCATTTCATTCAGCCGAGCAGAGAGAGCCGCCTTCTCCTAAGAAAGAAAGAAAGAAAATTTTTTTTCAAACGAGCAGTTACATTTTTGTATTCTTTATTATTTCAAATACGCATTTATATTCGTAAACCTTGTGTAGATTGAATTCATTGAATTCATGTGGCATTGGAATATTGTTATATCACTATAGTATCTAACTGTTTTATGGTCATTATCTCCACCACTGGACCTATCCACATGAAACAAAACACTGACACACTATTTTGCATCCTCCCCGTCAGCAAAAATAGACTAAAGTGAAATGAAAAAGCACGGAAGTAGTGAGAGTTTCAAGGGATTTAGTTCAAAGTCCAGAACAGTTGCTATTTCCAATGTCTTACTGCCTCACACTCTTTTGACTGCTTTTTACTTTATCACAGTAGGTTTTTATACTGCAAGCTTGGTTATCTTCACTGTCTGTTGAAGTTAAATATATTTTTTACAGTAGCTTTTGTAAATGGTGACATTCAAACCCAAAATTGTGATTCATATGTTCTTTTATTTCTTGTAAAAACAGTGAATCTCCCACATTGTTATACAGGCTGTTAATGCAATCTATTAGAAGATGTTCTGTGAAAGTTGGGTTTATGTACTGCTGATACCTTTTCTACCGCTTCCAGCTTCTCCATCCACTCCTGCCAAAGCAAAACAAAACATATTTACACATATCGAACTAGCAACTATTCCAAGTACGTTTTTGAATTGGAAAATGTTTTTACCTCGTCTTTTTTCTCCAGGGCCAGAGCCATGCCTTCGGCCATTTTGGCTCTGCTGGCGACATGGGACTCATTCTGGTCCTGCATTTTCTTGATTGAAGCTGTGAAGTGACAGGAGAGAGAGAGAGACACGAGAGGGACATGTTTTATGTGACAAAACAAGGTAAAGTAGTGTTAAAATGTAAAGTATAATTATGCAGTTTCAGCCTGTTAGTTGCTGTGAAAATTAAAAGAAGTCATAAGTTCCAAAAAGTGAGCAGTTAAAAGCAAAGCAGCAATACATGGGCTCGAACTGTGCTCAGTGTGCTAATCACAGTGAAGATTGTAAAATTAGGCAGAATCAAAGCAAAAGAAAAAACTTGGGGCAACAAAATAAGTGGTAAAAGGGAGGTTAAAAACATACAGACAAAAGCGTATAAGACGTGATCCATATCAAGGACAATTCTGCCATTGTCAAATTCACTAGATGAGATTACATTTTTTGGTTTAGTTTTCAGGTGTTTTTATATGGAGATCCTTGCTTTTCTCCTTATAGTTTTTCAAGTTGGGAAAGGAAAAATAATTTAGTGTAACAAGTTATACTTTTTCTTGCTTGTGTGATCGTAAAAGTACCGTAATACCAGCACGTGACCCATTTGGTGTGGCTAGCATGTCAAGTGCCTATGACAGGTTAGACTACACACTTTACTAAAACGCAGTTAAGACCATTATATTTAAGACCTTTCCAAACATCTTACACTTTCTTTCACAATTTTTTAGGTTTCATTTTACTTCACGGTTGGAAATCATAAGTGTTCATAAGTGTTGGCTAGAAGCAATGATGTAGAGTAGACCAAAACTTCTCTAATGTACACAGAGATTATTATTTGACAGATAAAATGGTACAAAAACACCTTTACTTTGTTAAACTCATGTTTAAAATACCAGAGAAATGTGTTTTGAAAGTATAAATTGTGTCTAAATATTGGACAGAATTCTCCCTAATGTGACGTAAACAATATGAGACTCTATAAAACTATGTAATTTTCAACATATATTTCAACTTTTCCTCACAAACTGCTTTTCATTTGGTGTAAAACTATAATTCATGTTTACAATAAGTATTATAGCATCAAATTAAATACATCAAAACCTGTCATAAGCACTTTAATTAGTAAATAAAGATCACAAAGTAGGACACAGGGCAAAATCAGCTCTAGATTGGACAGAAACACTTTGATCAGAGAAGAAGGAAGTGAAGTGGAAATGCCTCTAAATGATGAAACCCCAAGAAAGTCTTTGATGCAAAAATGATTATTCTTAAAGGAGAGAAGCAACACCGAGCGGCAGAAAGGAAGCGAGGAGGGGTACGTACAATCCTGGTGTTTTTCTAATGCAATTTCAAGCTTGTCCTTGGTCTTCTGCAAAAGTCTCAGCTGCTCAGCGTAGTCTAGTGTCGGGGTGGGATGGAGGGATGGGCACAGACAGAAACGAGAGGAACCATCACAAGGAGCCAACAGGGGACAGGGAGAAAACAAAAGGGAAAACATGGGTGAGAAATAATGAAAGGTTCAAAACAAACTAATAATGACCTGATCAGTCCTATCTAATGCATGGAATCCACAAGCTGTAAAAGAAACCGTATTCTTAAAAAGGACTCCTTAACTACGCTACGACAAACAAGTGAGGAAAGACAAAGTGACACTGTTTACACTACAACTGGTTTGGGATTTAAAAAAGAACAGCTACATTTATTACACCAAATTTAAATGTATATATTTTAATGCCAAGTAATGGACATTTTATAAGCTGCTTATAAACACATAAGCCTGTACCATCAGATCCAGCTGTAGACATGCATTATTAAAGGTACATTGTCTAACTTTTGTGGTGGAGGGTCCGTCAAAAGCTTTTCTTCATAGACATGTGATTGTTTTTGTCTGGAATGTTTCACAGTATGGCATTAAACCTTTCAATCTTCATGAAGACTCAATTAGACCAAGTTACAGGTTAGATTTTTGGAGAATGCCTGTTTTTTTATTGGCGTTTTTGAGCTATAAATCCAGCTGTATTTGAATAAATGTAAGGACGAGCTGTTTAATGTCACACTGTGGAACATTCCAGGCAGAGCAATAACGTATCCATAGAAACAAGCAGGTGACGGACCCTTAACCACAAAGACACATAGTGAATATGTTTGGATTGGTTTTCACATTACAATACAGACATAATGTATAAGCAGCTCTTAATTGCAAAATAAGTTTGCTGTTCTGTCTGCATTTAATTCTAAAGTGCTATAGTGTCAGAGAATCATAACGTCCAAGTTTTCTCTTTGGTCAACGGGTTTTACTCCCATTTCCTGATTTGAAATATTTACATTTTGGTGAGTGGCCAATGCCGTTTCAAGGATCTCACTCCTGCTCTGAACAGTGGACTGTGAATTAATGCTGAAGGATAACACAGACTTTTCAGATGACTCACCCACTTTGGCTCAGCGTATTAGGCTTCTCAGGTTAAAGGTGCATTACGCAACTTTTCTGATGGAGGGTCCGTCAGCTGCTTGTCACCAGGGAGACGTTATTGCTTTGTCTAGAATGTTCCACGATAGAGATTATGTTTAATGTTATACCGTGGAACATTTCAGGCAATGCAATAACATATCCACAGAGACAAGCAGGTGACTGACCCTCCGCCAGAAAAGTTGCACAATGCACTTTAATTTAGCCGCAGGAGACTTTTGTATACACTTGAAACACTTGTACCTGAGAGCTTGGCCTCTAGTCTCCGGATCTGGTTGTTTCTTCGAAGGAGCTGAGCAGGAAGATCGTCCCTGGAGCTGCTGCTGTCAGATGCCTAAAAAACAGGACAAATAACAGTTCAACAACTCACACCTTATGGCATATTTTTGGGTTCTAACAAAAATACATCAGTGTAAATCAGATCTGTATCCAAAATAAGGTGTTTCAACTGTGATTTCAAAATTCAATTTCAATCTAATCAAAAGGTTGTATCACAAATAAAGCATCCAACATGAAGATACATTTTTTTATTCCATATATATGTTAAATAAATTATAGCTTAAACAATACAACCAGTCTACATAAAATGTTTTACAAGTATTATCCTGCTTTATTATTATTGTCAGTGGCATAAAGTAGCTTGTATATTGCAACATTTCGCTGTAGAAATAGAGTACATCTTGCTTCAAAAGTGGTACTGAGACAGACCTATGCAAGTGTGATTAAAAATGGTGGCATTGGTGATTAAAAATGACTGAATCTCAATTTTGATTAGAAATAGTACTCTGAACACACTGTAGGAAGATAACATCATTGATCTTTCTGATGTACACAGCTATAATGACGATAATGATAATGATAATGATAATAAGATGTAATGCAATACTGTGATAAATCATTTACCACATGCAAATCCAATCATCAATAAACAGTTGCCTAATGGTCTCTTAGTATTAAAACGTTGCACTAAACATTTCCAACATGGCAGCAATAATAAGCATATCGTCTGACAGCACAGATTCTCCAAGAGGCAACGCTTGCTAAATTATTTAGACATGTGCAACTGAGACACAGCAGCCTCTGGAGCGTAGCTTTTCCTGAGAGGCATTCAAATGCGCTACACACTCCTATACCGCTCCTATACACTCATATATGGATTTCCTTTGGGTCTGAGATCAATATAAGCCTAATGAGCACACTTCAAAAAGCCACGCAATATGACAATCTACAGAGATTTAATCTATTACTTTTACATTGCATTACAGTGATGCAACTGGTTCTTCTTATACGTTAGGGTGATGTGTTAGAATGCTGTCTAAAGCTGTTTGATATGGCATAACCCTGTATAAACAGCTACGTCACACCCACATTGCAGACTTGAAGGGCCTGAAAGGTGACTCCAGTTCCTTGTACTGGTCATCCATAAAATTATTATGCTGTAGAGCAACGTGTGAAAATACAAGGCGCTCTTGTATGGGCTCTTATGTCATGGACTATTCATTTATTGTAAAGTACCTTGGGTTGATTATGCCTACAGTCTTTCAGTTTCACACTCTTAAAATAACTCCTAGGTTCCCATTTTCACAATGTGCCTTTTATCTTACAAAATGTTTAACAAGGCATATACTACAAATGACCATATAACCAATAAAGATTTGTTTTTAACACTTAACTTTGCCAAATTAGTTAGAATTAAAAATGTTCATTTGAAATCCCAAGTCATTTTTTAAGCAACAGGTCTTCAGCAAATAAAAAAATATCCTGTTTCCTTATTATGTATAACAGCTGCAGCCGTGTAGATAGATCTCTGCAAATATTGAAACATGACATTCTTGGTTCAACAGTTATTTCAGTCTTCTTCAGTGTTAATGCTCCTGGATGTGTTAGCAATATAAACTAAGAACTAGAATTAGATATTAAACATAAAATTACAGTTGTTGGAATAAACTCCAGATATTTTTCCATTTAGTTGAGCCTTTCTGCACAACCACGCTGTTATCAGGTGAGAGTTCACATTCATTATCTTATCCCAGACTCATTTATTATGCTCTGAACATCACTGAGTGGACACCCGATCCCTATCATTGATGCATTTAGGGCCACGCTGCAGATTTGCGACAGTCCCTGGGGCACGATTGCAGCGGACAGGGGCGTAGTAAAAGCCTGTTAGCAAGACATGGGGGGAGTACTAATGCAACTGGACTCTGTCACCAGGGGCAGCCAGAGGGGACCAGGCTTCAATATTCGCATAAAAAGTTCAAAGTTTCAGGATACACACATAATAAATAAAGCAAAAATTATGCTATTGACAAATGATAACAGTCAGACAGCAAGTTGACTAATACGCACAGTAATGAGAAATGTAACAAGATTGTAGAGGAAGTGTAACAAGACAGTTTATGAAATCAAGACATTTTGTTTTGCCTTTTGGGAAGGGGGATTCTTTTTTGGACTACTGCTACTATTTATTAGTGCTACTATTATCTGTAATTTCAGCTTTTATATTTCATCTTTTTTACACTGGAACTTGTCTGATGTAAAAGTATGATAAATATGAACCAACAAGTACTATCTCACAACATAAAAAACGGTCATCTGCACCTTATTAGGCTATCACACTATTAATAATGTTGTCAAAGTAGATAATAATGCAGTTACTCACAAAGTCATCTCCAGAGTCAGCACCGACAGACGTGATGGACTCTTTGCTGATAGTCCGCGGGATTCGAACTCCAGTCCGAGGGGCTGTGGCCGCCTCTTCTGCGATCTTCTTCTTTAATTTAGCAAACATCTCCAGGCTGTTTCAATGTCTGTAATGTAAATGCCGTGTGCACTTTTTGCCGAGTTTGTTTCTCCTCAGGATTCATGGACCTCACTGCTCCTCCATCCAAGAACCAAGGCAGAAGTGAGGATTTCTGGAATGTAGCTTCAGTGGAAACAGTCGTGAAGCACCCATGTTGTTAAAACTGCAAGAAATATAGCAATTATTTTCCAAATTCAAAAATGTATAGCATGACACACAAACAGCTCCTGTTAAATCTATTTTTACGGACATGGTAACATCACTCACCAGTGCAAAAGTGCTTTGACTTGTTTTTTGTTGATTATGAAGAAATCAGCTATAACCACATTACAAACACACTCAAAAATGCTGTACTTTACTTGCTCAGCGTGTTTAATTGTACTTAATGCATTTTTAACCTAACCACGACAGACTGTCTGGTTATTTTGCAGGGGAAATTTTCCAAAGGTGAATGTATACGTAACTCAGGACATGACCACCCGAAAGTGAAGGCATTTTCATTTTGAGACTGGAGATTTTAAAAAACAAAATTACCCAGATTAATTATCTGTACATTGCACTATTCGCACAAAAGTATACGCGGGTGGTAAATGCCGAAAAGTCACTATATACTTCACTAGCCATTTAGCCCCTCTGGCCACAACAATGACTGGTGATGGTAACGTTATCGGTAGCTTTATGCTCCTCGTTCAATAAAACCGCTTTAATCTTACCATTTTACCCACAGATAAATATCCGTCCGTGCTGTTTTGAGGTTATAACAATCCAGTTTATCGCTGTATGATTAAAGTGGAGTGATCGTTGTGACAAGCTGCTAGCCGCTGTTGCTGCTGCTGAGCTACACGTAATCAGCCAAACAGGTGACCGCGAACGTCAGGGCTACGTATGTTCTGATTGGTCGTGAGAAAAGAAAGGCGTGGCTTAGTGGAGCGTCAGAATCCCTGTGCTTGTGGAAGTGCGCCTCTGCTGGGGGACCTACGAAACAGCACATTTATTACCGTTCAGGAGCTATTTAATTATTTTGTTTATTCTAAAATGTGTTTATTATTTTTGTTTGTTTATGTCAATTTGTTTACTCATGTACTTTTGCATATTTAAAATACAAATACAAATAAAAATACAAGTCTCAGTTTCACCACCTCACTCAGTTGCAATAGAAACAATTCCAAACCAAACCAAGTGATTTAAACAAAGAAATAATAATAATAATAATA
>JACN01023487.1:0-11124 GCA_000787155.1 Scartelaos histophorus | reverse complement strand
GTTTAGTTCTGGTTTAGTCCTGATTCAAATAGACTCAAGTTATTGCAAAAAGCATAATTTTCTTTCTTTATTTTTATTTTTTTCTGTTTAATTGTCAAACCTGGAATCTTTAACTTCGATCTGAACTAAAGTGCAGAGTCAGAATTTTCTCCTGAACCAAAAGTTCTCAGGAGACGTGGTTAATACGGCGAAATAAATATTAAAAAATGTTGAAATGCTGAGTTAAAATAAAAAATTGACGTCACATTTCTGCAAATTTCGACCTCTTTTGTCGTTTTAATCCACGACACCCGCGGATCGTAAAGCTACAATTTGCACATTTTAAAACTCAAAATTCAGAGAGTCGGTCGCTCCTGTGGATAAATGAAAATCACACCAACAAAACGCAGATTTACTTTTTTCCCTTTTTTTCTTTTCTGAATCCTACGCGTATCCTCGTTTAAAAAAATAAAATTGGAGATCGAAGTACAGAGCGGTGGGCGTGGACCGGAGGTGGTGAAAACGTAGGTCGATGAGCAGAACGGAGAATAAATGTGAAAATAAAGGATTAGAAATGACTCAAAACTGCACGAATCTCTGCAAAAATGCAATTCTGAGACGGGAAATTAGGAAAGAAACAACGATAATGTGGTTAAAAGATCTGGAAAGTCAATTTTGGAGAATACATTTGCCTTTTTGATGGATTTTCAACATTTGGGCCAAGTCTCCATGAAAATTGTGTGATTTTTTTTTTTACTTTAGGTGTAGTTTTAGTTGTCCTGGTTTTTTGTCTGGTTTAGTCCTGGTTTAGTCCATGTTTTGTCCTGGTTTAGTCCATGTTTAGTCCATGTTTAGTCCATGTTTAGTCCATGTTTAGTCCTGATCTAGTCCATGTTTAGTCCATGTTTAGTCCTGGTTTAGTTCATGTTTAGCCCTGGTTTAGTCCATGTTTAGTCCTAGTTTAGTCTTAGTTTAGTCCATGTTTAGTCCATGTTTAGTCCATGTTTAGTCCATGTTTAGTCTAAGTTTCATCCTGGTTTAATCTTGATTTAGTCCTGGTTTAGTCCAGGTTTAGTCCTGGTTTAGTCCTGGTTTAGTCCTGGTTTAGTCCTGGTTTAGTCCTGGTTTAATCCTAGTTTAATCTTGGTTTAGTCCATGTTTAGTCCTGGTTTAGTCCATGTTTAGCATTGGTTCCAACTCTGTTTTTGACGAGTTAATGCAATTATAACACAAGACGCCAAAGGAAACACACTCCAGATCACGTTTAAAAGTCAACAACAATACAAATAACGCGTAAAACGTGTCTTTTATGGCGCGTTTTCGGTATTTTCGTCATTACTTTAAGCCGCCGCTGCGCCGTGTGTCCAAGAACAAAACCCCGGCGCGTGGCAACAACATGTAAAAAACCCAGCGAGGCCTTTTTTTCGCGTGTCGTCTGACGAAACGCTGACATTAAAAGCAAAAGTGTGTTGCATCACGGCCGAGGGGAGCGGAGGGGGAGAGTGCGAGGGTCCCGCTGGCCGTCCTGGGACCTCATTACGGGGACCGGGGCCGTCTGGAGGGGCCCGCCTGGTCAAAACACAAGAAGAAGAAGAAGAAGAAGAAGAAGAAGAGTTTAAGGCGAACAGAGGAAAGGCAGAGCGCCGTAAACAGGATGCGCCTCAAAGGAAAAGGACGGACGCAGGAGAGCAGCGAAAGGAGGTTTTTATGGCGCTAAAGCTGCACCGTGGCGTTTTTTTTTCTGCCGCCAACACAAGTTAAAGCTCAGATCTGCGGAGAGGGAGCCCACGCGCGAGGCAAACGTGGGATTTTCAAGGTATTTCAGAGCAAAAAAAAAACCCTCAAAAACACCTGTACAGTCATCCCTGTTTCAGATTTTTTGTATTTTTTTTACAGTGTTCTGCGTCCTGATCTGTAGGTGCCATTACGGAATAATCGAATCTTCGGTCCGTTACGTAAAGAGTTTTAACAAGTTTTTACTTTTTTTCTTTTAATCTACAGAGGTTTGAACTTTGAGAGTGTTTAAATGAGACAGAAATGTGAGTAAAATCCCTCAGTCGTCCAGGAAAAGAAAGAGAAACTAAATTTGTCAAAACGAGAGAGCAACAGTGGACCTCAGTCTGCTGTACATCAATTGAAAAGAAATGGTTTGAGAATTGGAGACTATTTTTGAGAAAGAGAATCCTTCCTTGAACAGAAGTTGAGTCCATCCTCAAACCTAAAACAAAGAAAAAAATAAATAAAAATAGGGATAGCCAGGTGAAATGTAAGAAAATGGTAATTCATGTTTGAGAAAAGTCTGTTATGAGGAGTTTTACAGCCTTAAAACATGCAGAATAATTGAAGTAGGAGTTTTAACGCCTTAAAACATGCAAAAAAATTGAAAAAAAAAAAAAAAATAGTAAAGGTACATCGCTGATTTCGCCTATTGTGGATTATTTTTAGAACGTAACCCCGGCGATAAACGAGGGACCAATAATTGAATAAATGCAAAAGCGTAACGACTGCGAAGTCTTCATCAGGCCGAAGTATTGTTCTTGTATTTACGCTAAAAGTACATTGTTTTTGTGATATAAGTGCGTTTAAATAGCGGTTATTGCGCTAAATCGACTTTCCGGAGCTTTCGACCATGTTAAAACGGCCCTTTTCAAACCCTCTTTAAGGTTACTTGAAAGATTCTGTACGAGGCTCCGCCCACAAACCGCAAAAATTCTCCATAAATACATTAAAACATGATGCAAAACTGTGCACTACAACTTCTCAAACCTGACGTGATGCGCAGTAGTTTCATTAGGAGCGAGGGACTAAAGGGGAGAGTGACGAATTGTGCGGTCTGGGGGACTAAAGGGGAGAGTGAGGAGGAAGAGGGTCTGGAAAACTAAAGGGAAAAGTGAAGAATAGTCAGATCTGGAGGACTAAAGGGGAGAACAAGCGGGAGGATGGGTCTGGGGAACAAAAGGGAAGAGGGAGTGGGGTCTGCAGGATTAAGGGGGAGAGGGAGTGGGAGGAGAGGAGGGGCCAAGACTAAAGGACTAAAGGGGAGAGTAAGGGACATGGTTTGGAGGACTAAAAGAGAAAGTGAGGTAGGGTGGGGCCTGGAAGACTGAAGGGAAGAGTCAGGGGTGAGATCTGGTGGACTAAAGGGGAGAAGGAGTGAGGGAAGAGGAGGGGTCAGGACTATAGGACTAAAGGGAAGAATGAGGAGGGGCAGGGTTTGAAGAACTAAGGGGGAAAGTGAGGATGGATGGAGCCTAGAAGACTAAAGAGAAGAGTCAGGGGTGAGGTCTGGTGGACTAAAGGGGAGAGGAACTGAGGGAAGAGGAGGGGTCAGGACTATTGGACTAAAGGGAAAAGGGAGGAGGGGCAGGGTCTGGAGGACGAAAGGGGAGACTGAGGAGGGAGATTGGGTCTGGGGGACTAAAGTGAAGAATGAGGATTGGGGAGGAGGGGCAGGATCTGGAGAACTAAACGGGAGAGTGGCGGGAGGCGGAAGGGGTTCTGAAGGACTAAATGGGGAGTGAGAGGGGGAGAGAAAGGGGTTCTAGAGGACTGAAGGATGGTCTGGCGGACTAAAGGTTAGAGTGAGGAGGGAGAAGGTTCTGGAGGACTAAAGGGGAGACTGAGGGGGAGGAGGATCTGGAGGACTAAAAGGGAGAGTGAGGAGGGATGGGGTCTGGAGGACTAAAGGGAAGAGTGAAGGGGAAGGAAGGGTGAATTTTTCAGGACTAAAAGGGCAAGTGAGGATGGTCTGGCAGACTAAAGGTTAGGGGGGAGGAGGAAGGGGTTCTGGAGGACTAAAGGGGAGAGTGCGGGGAGAGTGCAGGGAGAGGAGGAAGGGGTTCTGGAGGACTGAAAGGAAGAGTGAGGGGGGGACTGGAGGACTAAAGGGGAGAGTGAAGAGGGGTGAGGTCTAAAGGAATAAACTTGGAGAGAGAGCAGCAGGAGCAGAGTGCCCAGTGGGGTAAATGAAAAGCAGAGAGGGAAGGAAGGTTTAAAAAAAGGAAAAAGAAAAGGTGCTCTAAATAAAAGATCCATCTTCTTTCACATATTTCTTGTGATAATGGAGGAGTTCAGAAGAGCTCTCTGCCAAACGCTGTGCTGAGTGGGAGGATGAGAGGACGGCTCTGGCTCTGCTTCAGTCCACGACTAATATAGACCCAAGTGTGAGTTTATTATTCGGAGGCACGCTGTATACAAGTATATGCTGCCACAATATGGTCCCATTACAAGTCATATGGGAGCAGAGCGTACAGGGACTGGAGGGGCTCGAGTATAAATAAAGAAAATGTGATTCAGACCAAGCACAGCAAAGTGAAATGTGCAGGCAAATGGCTTGAATGTGACATATATATACTTTGATTTGAGCTGGCTTTGGGTTTATAACATTTTTCATCTTTTAGGTTTAATTGGACTGCGCTAGGGCGGTCAGAATAGTGAAAATCTGCTTAAAAAATAGACTTTATTAACTTTTCAGACAGGTAGAGGCACTGGGCGATCACTCTGTAAAGCAGTAACAACATAACTGATTAAGCTACTATCTATAATGTGTGGAAAATCCCTCAGTTATCCAGATAGAAGGAGGAGAAACTAAATTTGTCAAAACGAGAGAGCAACAGTGGACCTCAGTCTGCAGTTCATCTCCACCTAAAAACTACAGGACTCTCCTTTGAGGATAGTGAGATCTGAGCCAGAGAAAATTATTGGTTTGAGAGTTAAGGGGGCTATTTTTGTTAAGAGAATCCTTCCTTGAACAGAAATTAAGGCCTCAGATATCATCGGTCATTTACATCAATCCTTAAACTTAAATCAATACAAACTAAGAAAAAGGTCCAGAGGTGTGAAAGCTCCATTATGGCCCTGCATGATTCTGCTAATTTGACCTCACACTCTGCTCAAAAGGTCGAGTTAACAAAAAGAAACCTTAAACAAGTTGGTGTGTAAGTACCTATACTGTTGCATCAAACGTGACCCCGTGACCAGGTTTTAACGCAAAAAAGTGTGAAACTGCAACGATACAAAACACAAAAAGGTGTTCAGTGAGCGGTAAGATCAAGAGCGTGCACTGAAGTTACACTATGAAGACAATAAAATGGTTAACACAAGCTGAGTAGCACAACAGACAACTCAAACACGATTAGCGCACACAAAACGTCACAAACTTGGACAAAGTAGAACAAATATACTTCCCAACATTCATAATTAACATAAAACTTACTCACATTGCCACTCAAAGGGCTGGAAACGAGAGGATGGCTGCAGATTGAAAAAGATTGCAAAACTGGCTAACTGGCTAAATATATTAACACAGTCGTGACTAGCGCCCTCTAGCAGGCTGGATGAACACAATATTAAACAGTTTCAAAACAGTATCAGAGAAGTTTCAGTGCAGTGAGCTCCTCCCTTCAGGCAGATATAAGGCCGTGTCCAGAACTGAAGAAGCAGCTTGGATGAGCTGTGAAAATCAACCAAAATAAACTTTTGTCCAGTTGAAAAATTGATTTTCTCTTTTGCCATGCTGTCTATGTTAATAATACATTAGGTTTTCAAGACACTGTGAACCTGGAACAGTTTTCTTGAGCATGTGACACAGACCTTTACTTTGATGCTGTTTAAATCCAGGCTCAAAATGGTTCTGTTTAGCTGCAAAATATGACTCTTCTCTCTCATTTCAATTTCTCTCTCTCCCTTTTTAAGTTTATGATGACTATTTATGCTTTGATCTGCTTGTATTGTCATTTTAATGTGATCTTTTTTAACGTGCGTTTTTATTCTGTAAAGCACTTTGAAAAACTTCGCGCAAGAATTAAGCTTCACAAATACTTACTCATTCCTTTCACACTGGGCGACGGTAAACTGCTACTGAAGCCACGGCTGCCCTGGGACAGAATGACAGAGGCGGGGCTGCCAATCCGAGGCACCGACCCTCATGCAGACGCCACGATCGTACGAGGCAACGTGGGCGAAGTGTCCTGAGATGTGACGAGGTCTTTGACGAGGCTTTGACAAGGAGGTTCTTTAAGGCGATTTATGCGCAACGAAGGCAAAACGTTGTACTTATATTAGTCAAATCATGCAAAGGCTGGATTTTTCGTTTAGTTGTAGCCGTGGTTTGCATTCTGGTTGCAAGATAAGAGTTACATAATTACATTTCTACATATGTACGTATTTGACGTTCATGTCCAACCCATAGAATGCACATATAAACGGACATAGCTAATGTGTTTTGTTTTTTGGTATTTTTTTTTCAGGTGTTTAGTAGTAGAGTCTGCCTCCAAATTAGCTTTTTATCTTTTCAACACAGAATCCAACAAAAACCAGTGTTACTTGTCTGAACTGTTTGATTGTGTTCGGAGTTTTGGTGGATTAAATGACAATTTCAGTCACTCGTATTACTGCTGTACTTTACCGTATCACTTCCTTTTGGTTTGATAGTCATTGTTGCCCATTTTTAAGCGTATTTCCTGTTAGCTAACGTGCTGAAATTATCGATTATCAGTTTAGGCAGTTAAGTCACATTTTCTTGGTGTTTTGGTGATTTTTAAGCAGGTTTTCCGTATTTTAGCTAAACAAATGACAATTCATGCCTCTCTTTACAGTTATAATAGAAAGCTAAAGCAATAACATGAAGACAATCAGAGGTTACATAGTGCAGCTTTAATGCCATATAAAAGGAAAACAATTATATAAATCATGATCTAATTTCTTTCGTACAATTTTTATTCGCTTTTTTACCTTATTTTGGAGCCTGGTACTCACTCAAAGTTAAAGCAAAAACAGCGTTGGGGTTGGCGTCCATCTTTTTCTCCGAATCGGACAAATGAAAACTTAAAAAAAAGCGAAAGGCTAAAGCTCGGACGTGACATCAGATCCGAGCTGATGTCACGTCCGGATTAATGGACGCAGGGTTAGTTAGTCTACTTCTTTTATACAGTTGACGGTTCAGCCAGGAAGTAAAACTGTAAACTCAAAAAAAAAAGAGCAAAAAAAAAAAAAACCCTCCAAAAATAAAAAAAAAAAAAAAAAAAAAGACTAGAAAATGTTTGGTGAGAATTGTATTTGTGTTTGTTGAGCTCTAAACAATGAATCCATGTCTTTCTTTTTTTCCGTCTTATACGTTTCATTTGATCTCCAAGCTAACTCAGTTTAGCGTAACATCCGTGTGCCCTTTGGATTCTCGTCTTGTGTATTGACTGTAGCTCGAGTGTGGAGGGATGCGGGAGGTGAGGCTCCACTTTAACCCTGTATGTGCTCGGGTCACGGGGTCCACACTGACGCCCGCAGAAAACAAATCTGACATTTCAAAGAACGTCTCATTACGAACCCGAGTCCGTCCTGACGCCAACGTGCTAACGCTAAGGCTAATGCGCGGCCTGCTCGCTCGTTACATCCACCTCTAATTAAAGCTGCGTGTCACCGCTCCACGCGCTCTCGGTTTGTCACGTTGTATTGTTTTCATGTTATTTTATGCAAAGATAATACTCATTTGCACTGTTTCCATGGCGACAGTGCAGTAATGTAGCATCCTCACTAGCTAAACTAAAAAAATGTGCAACGACGTCAAGCTTGATGCTATAGGGTGACCAGATTTTCAAAATAAAAAACTTAAAAAATAAAAAATTGGGGTAATAATCAAATTATAAATTGAGTGCATAGTAAAGGAAAATTGTTCTGCACCGGTTGCAGGGTACCCGCAAATAGTTGCTGAAGCGGGCGGGTTTTAACGTTCTGTAATTTGGGGGCGGGTATGCGGGCGGGTAATGATCACACACAGGTGAAGGTCAGGTGAATCAAATATCGTCACCTTCCTAAAATAATTGCCTAAGTCCCTTTTTGCCTAAGTTTTCCTTAGGCCAAAAAAATGCCATAATTTCAATTTTGGGGGGAGTTTTTTCTGTTTTCTGAAAAACATGAAAAAATGACTTTTGTGATTATTTTAGGAAGGTGTCGATATACAAAATACAAATACATATATTATACATATATTATACAAATATATGTTTATTACACTGTCATGTACAAATTGTGCGTTCAGGAGCTACAACGTTTAAACTACGTCACTTAACAGCGACTGCAGCGATTTTTCCCAACATAACTTATTTCTGTGTTTTGAACAGTTATTTTATGCTTCATGCCCACACCCTCCTCATGGAAAACACACGAAGAAACGCAGATGACGCAGCTTTTAAGTTAAAGGCGACTGATCTGAAGAAGGACGTAGAGCTGCTGCTTTAAACATCAACGAGTCGACGGTGAGACGGAGGCGACGGCGGCGACGAACTGACTCAACGCTAAAAGACGACAAACACTTTCAGAGGCGATAAAAGCTGACGGAGCGAACCTGAAAACGTTCTTGAAGACGTGGACAGCTGCGGCTTATATTCAGGTGCGCCCTATAGTCCGGAATTTACGTTACTTTTAATCTGTGTGTGATTTATCGCGGGTCCGGGCCGGTGCGGGTTTAACTTTTCTGTCTTTTAGCTAAACAAATTACAATGTATGCCTCTCTTCTTCACAGTTACAACAGGAAGCAATAGCAATAACATGGAGACAAGCAGAGGTTACACAGTGCATCTTTAACGCCATATAAAAGGAAAACAATTATATACATCGTGATCTGATTTCTTTCATTCTATTTTTATTTGTTTTTTTTACCACATTGTCGACTCAACGTTGGTGCACGCTTTGTTTTTTGAGATACTGACCCGTGATTATCATCCCCAAAGAGTCCAATTTGCCTCAAAATGGTTCCATTCATCACATACATGGGGCACGTTTGGCTAAAGCAGATTAAACATGGCCGCAGTCGCCGTAGGTCACAAAGTGTTCGGAGTCGTTCCAGTAAATTATGTGTAATAGAAAGATAAAGAAAGTTTGTACAATGCATCATCTGTCTTTTGTTTCGCTGCAGGTTTCAGATTTCCACAGGGACCAGTGATAAACAATATTACACAGTATTATTTTTGCGACCATTTAAAGATCTCTCTGGTGACTCTTGTGAGCTTTTAAGTTGCACTGTGTAACTTTTCTGGTGGAGCGTCCATCTGATGCTTTTCTCCATGATGTTATGGCTTTGTCTGGAAAGTTTTGCAGTGTGGTGACCAAACCAGACCAAGTTCCAGATCGTGTTGGAAGTACTCGAGACCGGTCTTGGACTCAACTGCATTTGGACACGATCTGATCTCGGTCTCGAAAGCGCTCGGACTTGGTCTCGACGAGTCACATTTCGGCCGTAACAGCTTATTTTAAGCTTAAATCAACATTTATCAAGTAAAATTGAGATAGATTTACATAAAGATTGATATAAATGAGCGAAAATAACAGTAAAATGCAAATAAATGTCAACATTTTAAAAAGATGGTCTCGATTTGGTCTCTTGGTCTTCCCCTGGTCTCGGCCTTTAAAGTCTTGGTCTTGTCTCAGTCTCGGGGCAGGTCTTAGTCCCGATGAATGCTGTTTTGACCATAACACTAGTTCCAGGTCGGATCTGTGGAGAGGCGACCCCGCTCACAGTCAGGACACTTATTTTTCTGGGTATTTTAGCGCTGTAAAACCACCTGTAATTGAATAAATGTAAAGTCGAGCTGCTTAATGTCGCACTGCGGAACATTCCGGGCAGAGCGATGAGGTATCCATAGAAACGAGCAGGCGACGGATGCCCAATCAAAAAGTAACACGGCGGAACTTTAAGCCACGTCAAAAATGTTGTTCCCGCCTCAAAAAACGTACCTGGAGTCGTTGTATTTGATTCACACGTTTGAGTAACAATTTATTAGCTCAAAATGCTCTGTTCTACCCTGTGATGTCAGGAAGTGGTTGTTTTTTTTGTTTTGTTTTTTTTTTATTTTGTTTAGTTAACAGCTCATTTTGCCTTCAGCTTAATAAAGATTGGCTGAAATTTAGATTCTACCGAAGGCGTACGGAGTTTAAAAAAACACAATCTGGGCACTTCCTGTTTTACCTCATGACATCACGAGGGGGAACAGCGCGTTTTCTGTGAACTCAGCCTAGACATGCAGGGTTTGCGCGAAACAAAAACGCAACTCCGGGTCTGTTTGTTACGAGGAGACGACATTACAATGGAGAAGATCGGAAAACGGCGTAAAACGGGCGCTTTAAATTGCGAATAAATTACGTCCCGTGGAAAGATACCATCTGTTATTCTCTGTTTTAGATGCACGTTGGAGATTTCCACAGCGATAAACATTATTACGGATCTTGCTTCTTATTTTTCGGCAGCATTTAGAATCAGTTAGCGGCTACTTTTTGACGATAACGGGCGACGGCGGCGAGCGGAGACGCCGCCGTTCCACTTAACATGCATAAGAACAAAACATGTCTCCCGAATCGCGCTCATTTGTGTCCAGGATGAGGAGCGCGCCGGCTAATTCTGGAGTGATTGCTTCATATCCGTGCGCGGCGGCAGATAACGCAGCAGTAATTTGTTTTTCATATTTCATATCAGCTCCACTAATGGCTCTTGTGTTTTGTCAAAGCGTTGTTGTGGAAACATCGGCGTTTTGGAAGCAGGAAAAGGTTGAGAGGCGAAGGCGAGCGGATGTGAAGCGCTTTAAAGGGCCCATACTACGCCACAACGAGGTTTTCCCATCATAAACATGCCCCGAGTCGTGTTTTGATTCATTTACACATGTTTAATTAACGCAGCAGATTTACGCTGTGTTTTTCTCTCTGCTCCACCTTGTGATGTCACGTGGTGATACAGGAAGTTCCCCAATGTGTTTTGAAACTGCACACACCTTCACTAGAATGTTATTTAAAGACAAACTTTATCGATCCACAAGGGAAGTTTGGACACAGAAGCTCACACGTCGCAAAATGTTATAATTACAAAGAGTAAATTAAAGCAGCAAGCGGCGTCGAACGGTCCTCGCCCGCTGCCTCAACTGCTCCTCCCCAGGACTGCCCCTCCACCAGGACCTCCCCACTGCGCGAGTTTTCAAGTCAGCAGCTCCATTTTACTATAAAAGTTTCAAAAGGAGCGCTTCCTGGACCTCCAGAGGACAATACACAGTAGAAAAAACACAGTGGTGTCTTTGGGGAAGGGAAGAAAGTTTAAAGATGCGAAAAATCCAAGGCACTCAGCGGTTGAAATAAAATGACTATTAATTTACGTCCTGTCAAAATGGA
>KN498179.1:41067-55123 GCA_000787155.1 Scartelaos histophorus | reverse complement strand
GTGTGTGTGTGTGTGTGTGTGTGTGTGTGTGTGTGTGTGTGTGTGTGTGTGTGTGTGTGTGTGTGTGTGTGTGTGTGTGTGACTGTGGTGAGAGAGACTGTGGTCCTATTGGCAGTCACAGTTCAGTCAGTCTGGCGCAGGGCTGCTGCTTCTACAGAAACTTTACTTGGAGTGACTGGGGAATGAATGAATAATGCAGCAAATTTATAATCAATAAGCAATAATAATTATATTCATCATCTACAATATTCACTGTCAATAGTGCTTTATACAAACATTAGTTTGACCTCTTCATAAACTGGCCGTCTACCAATGTTAAACCAATACACAGTCCTCCCTCCCCCATCCATCTCTGTGTTTCTTTTCCCCTGAAGGCTGCAAGGCTTCCTCCACATCCACAGCATTCCTCCTCATCTCCTCTACCCACCCGCACTGCCATCTATCTGACTGCACCATCATTCATGTTTGTTGAAGTGTCACAGTGTAATTTGAACATGGTGTCAATTTTAGATTACACCATATTATTTACACATTTATACCCAGCTCAATTTAGATTTATTTATTCATATAATGCAGACAAATTATTGTTCAGTTTGCTTAAAATACCAAAATTTGGCCATTTAGTGTTACATTGTAACATTGTATTACAGTTGAAATAGTGACATATCATGATTTATCTTCTCTCCTCCTCTATTCACTCATGTGAGGCCTGTAGTGCCTGCCTCTTGCACGTGCTCCCACTCCCCTGTAGTGACTCCTGCCATTGTGAAAGCTGCCTGCACTCGGTCTACACTGGTCTATGAGAATGGGGTCATTGTTGCCCTCTCTACTGGACAACCTACAGCCACAAGCAGTGCACATGCATGGCCAATAACTATACAACAAAGTCCTTCAACTACAAGCCTAGGTAATACAAAATAAAGTCACACTCTTTTGCACTTTACCTTGCTGCAATGGGAAACAACTCTCTGATTAGAAAGAATTCAGTCAGTTTACCAGGTAGAGTGAATCTTAGCTCTATTATCGTGTTTAAATGCAATGAACATAAGCGAATGAAGAAGTGCCCTTTGTTCTTGGCCTGCCTCATCAAAATAGTGCTAATTATCCTGACAAATGTAATGTTATAGACATTGTGAATAAATAATAGTATTCACAACACATGGTGCTAATAGTTAACTGATGTAAACTGGGTTCAGACCATATGCATCTTCTAAATTGCAATAATGACATGACTATGTATTTTCACAGTATTGACATGTATGTATGTCAAGTGTGTAGTGACCACGCATCAAACATTCTATGACATAATATTAGAATCTGGACTAACCTGGTCAATCTCGGACTGAATAAACACAACACTAAATAATAAATTATATAAACAATAGTAAAGGAACTCAAATGTGTAATATATTTGACTGATTTGTGGTGGTAATTTTCTGTAATTTGTGATTTGCCAACACTCTCTTATTAGTTTTGAAACAGGAGTAAAATGTGAACAGACTTAAGAATGTGGTTCCTGAAATTCTGGTGTTTGTTGCCTATGTAAGCTTGACTTTCAATTTAAAGTACTGCATCTAAACCTGCAGATAAAAACAGCTCAGTGCTTGTGGGATACAAGTGACGCTGTTTTCCATAATACAAAAGAGCCGCCATAGAGTGTTTACTATAAAACCCCTGGTGGCTGGGCAGCATCTGTGTTGTCAGCAACAGGTGAGGTTCAGATGTATTGTCTTACATTCAGCAGCCTTGATACTCTATAGAGTCCTACACAATGGTATCAGTGACTCTCTTTGGCAAATAACACAAGTACTTAAGTAATTAACAATGACTCATCAAATTGTCTTATCTAGCAGGAACAATGGTTGTGTAGACTTAGGTTGATATAATGACGTATAAGGATTTTCAACAGGCAAAGTGGAAAATTTTGTTTTAATTGAACTTTTTCAAATATTTACAATTTCAGGTCAGCATAAAGCTATGTCTGACATTTATTTTGAGCATTTTTGTGTTTTTATATGTGCATGAATTGGCGTGACCGAGAATAACCTTAAAACTGTTTAATTTTTTTAAAACATGGTTAGATAGTTAGAGTAATATGAACACGATATTGATATTTGACACATATTTGATACAGACACGCTCTGTCGATATCTGTTTGTATATTATGACCGAATATCTATTAAAGAAAGCTGAAATTTCATGTGTGACTACAAAACACTTCAGAAAATATGCCATAAAAGAAAGAAAATAAATGTAATTAGATTTAGAGTAATTTTAGTTTAAAATTTAGCAGTTAATGGCGGACAGTCTCATCACATGACATGACAACATGAAACTATCACTTTTGTAAAATATGTTTCTTCCATTATGCAGGGACATAAAATGTGTTATTATGATTATGATTATGATTATGATTATTGTGAGAATAAACATAAATGTAACGATTATTCATAATTATTCACACCGTGATCACACAAAAAGGAATCTTCACACTTTCTTTCCCAGTGTCTAATATGACCATTCCTCTAGTACCTTACCAGCTGAATATATATGTATATATTTTTGAATAATGAATTTAGTAAAGGTAATGTGACATGAACAGAATAAAAAGTAACTTTTTTAAATGCAGTCCTCAGACCAAGAACAGCTATGACATGTAGGAGGAGGTAAAGACCTATCAACCCACAAACACACTGTGACATCACTAAGAAGAGTAATGAGATTATCAAAGTTACACAGTCACTTACTGCTAAGCCTGTCAACAGCAACACACCAAAACTCACACTGATGAAAGATTCTTAGTCTAAATTTAGAAAGTCTTGCATAAAATGCAAATGGGACTTGTATGTTTTGCACTTCAAATTTTGTTCTGAACGTTATGAGAGAATGAGGGGGTAAGACACTTCACTGACAGAGAAAATGTGACAGTGTAGAAGCTTGGGGCCAGTGCAGCTCTGAGCTCTGATGCTGAGTGGTCTGTGGTTTGGAGAAGTCACCTGAAACTCTTGCACCTGGACAATGAGCTGAAGTGTAACCCTAACCGAAGCTGTTTAACCCCCACACACTCTCTGGCTCTTGTTTATAGCCTCTCAAACCAACACCTTGATGCTCAAACCTCTCTAATACATCTGCTCTCGGAGGAGGCATGAGTCAGGGTTTTATCATACAGTCACACACTTTTCAGTCTCACTCTACATAAAATACATCCTTGCATTTACTCGTTGCTATTATCAGGCACAATGCTCTAATTTGGTGGACTGACATTTTGAGCAGCTGACAGAGGCTAGCAGCTCTGTGACTCACTGGCACAGAAGCAAAGCCCATACCCAGACAATGCTATAGAGGACTGGACTCTGGCAAAGAAATGAATCATCAATAATGATTCTTTTTACAACATTGACAAGACAGACTTGAAATCAGTGCTATTTAACATAAATAAGCGTATTTTCCTCCAGAGTCCAAACTCTGCTTTACTGACTGACAAGATGATCACTGATGATTTGAAATGTTTGGATCTTAACTGGATTAAAATTGTATTAATTACATCTCTGTAGCGCTGTGGTTCTGTTGCCATGACTCTGAAGCTCATAAAACACAAATTTTGCGAGAGGTTAAACAGACAATGGGGTGAATATAGTCAGCTACCAAACCTATGCTGTTTCTGATCTCTAATATCTTAGGAGAACATCCTAAAAATTCATCCATGGCCTATGAAGTATATAATTTCCTGTTTTGTAACTTTAAAAGTAAAACTGCAACTGCATCTTTAAACAGCAAGTGGCACAATGGACCAAAAATAGCTCAGTGAGTTGCAGAGCAGAACAGAAGATGAGGAGCAGGAGGAGCAGGGAAGAAAATAATAACAGAAAAGATTACACAGAGTAACTAAATAACACACCTCTGAAATAAATCTATAAGATGCTACTCCACAATGATGAGTATTACTTTACATTCTACATCATTATGTAAGAGCATATTAGTAGAATTGGGACACTTACTGTTGCTGGACTTGAGGTCTCTGTGGATGATGGGTACAAACGCCTGATTGTGCAGATAGTCCATCCCAGTGGCAATCTGGACAGCCCAGTTTACCAAAACTCTTGGTGGTACTTTTTTCCCTGCAAGAGCCCGATTCAGAGCCCCTCCTCTAGCATACTCCATCACCAAACACAGATTGGGTTCTCTCAAGCAAACACCTTTAAGTGCAATGATGTTGGGATGTCTCAGCATCCAGAACAGCCTGGCTTCCTGCCGTACACTTTCAGCTGTTGCACTAATGTCCTCATCCGGATCCTGTCTGGCGGCCTTTACAGCAACCACCTCTCCTCGCCACATTCCTTTGTAAACTTTTCCAAAGCCTCCAGCTCCAATCACTTCCTCCAGCAGCAGTTCGGAGAAGTCTATCTCCAGGGGACACTCGCCCACTCCGCTGGGCACCAGGCCCCCTGCAGTGAGCTGGTAGCTGGCAGCATCTCCTCTTGTCACATAGTTACTGGGGAAAATACCCACCTTATCCTGGATCTTGCCTGTCCACCAACCCTCATCGCCAGATACTTTGGAGTCTTTTGATAGAACCTCCAGTAGATCTCCACGCCGTAATGTTAATTCCTCATCTGCTGTGGCCTCATAGTCAAACACTGCAGTCCAGTATGGATTGCCTGTCCCACAGTGGTGACCAGAGTCTGGGGACAAAGAGATCCAGGTGCTGCCATTCTCTATTTGGACAACAGGTGCAGGAAACATGGGTGGTGGAGGGGTTACATTGAAGGGTGCAGATGTATTAGATGATGGGGGACCAGGGGGGATGAGGCTTGGTGGTGGTGGTGAACAGCAGCCCCCACAGCTGCTGCAGGACAGGGGAGCAGTACTTCTCACTCCACCATATGGATTCATAGCAGCTCAACTGCTGTTTGACACTAGTGTCAACTCAGGCACAAAATCCATAGAGGAGCCATTGACTGAGACAGGGGACCACAAGGTGAGGATGGGAGATCAGAGGTTCAAAAAAGGGAGGGATCCCCCCATCAGTCCATCAGTACATTTGGCTGTTGAAATAGTGCCAAATCCAGTCACTATCCGCTGTGCTGTTGCTATGCAGGATGTAAGTATCATGTATTCTCAAAGGTAAGTTCATTCAGGGACATGTGCAATAGGTCAAAGAATGACACTTAAAATACACCCATGACACTATTCCATTGACACACTGATTGAAACATTGAAACAACAGGCTCTTCAATATGTGGCGTGAACGGGAGCCTGGTGAGCCCAGCGTAGCACTGTTTGACTTACTAATACATACACACTGCGCTCCTAATAAATAATGAATTGCTTTTGTTACTGTATCTTGTGAGATAGAAGCATGACACAAGAACTGAACTTGATGAAATGGCCAAGCTTGAAAGTATCGGCCTCACTAAGACTTACATTAGGAAAGCCAGGTTGATTTCAGGTGTGTATGGTGTGTGTATCTATAGTCTACAGTTTGTGCTCACTATAGCAGTGAAACCTTTGAATAAACTGAGTAATATCCTCGGGACAGGGGTCTTCATTATTCCTCATCAATCCCAGAGCTGGTGCACCTCCCCCGCCGGCCATCTCCATGATCGTGGGCTGCTGTCGCTGTACAGTGTGTGGAAATATCCCGGATTTTCGCTCTACATCCAGACAAGCCGGTCGAGGCTAAATCCAACATGCATGGACACTGCGCTGTTTCACGTCCCTGAACAGCCTTTAGGAAAAGCGCTGGTCCATTTTAAGACATCAGGGGAATTACAGAGAGATGACAACAGCAGTGGGGCAGGTAGAAGCAGAGCTGCAAAGAGGCACCGTGTTCCGCATCATGCCGACTATGTGCACAACAAACCCGCCTCAGTCTCTGGGTAGCGGCCTGGTTCGCCCGCCTCCAGTGGGGAACATTTGTGACGGCAATTGCTCCTGGTCGAGAAAAAAGACAGTTCTTCGGTGGAAAGAGAAAGCGTTGTCCACTCTTTACCATTATCTTATTGACTTAAATGCCTGTATAGGCAAGTATTGTGACATAGGCAGAAGAGAGCTGGAGAGGCTGTCATTGAAGGCTAATGCATAAAGCCATTGCTGCAGTCCTTGTGGGGTAGCCTAAGATGAAAATGGTGTTTAGGGTTTATTTAAAACGTTTAAAAGCCGAAAACCCATTTCGCCCTTACATAGAGATGACGCGTAAACGCGTAATAACATTATCATAGGCCTAATAGTCTAATTGTGAAATGCCGCAATAAACACACAGCGCGCAGTTCAGCGCATCCTGACGATCAGCTGTATCCGTAAACACAGCGCTCACTGTAACCCAACCTGAAGACGGAGGGCTGCAACAATCCAACTATCATCGTCGCATGGGCGTGAGGTTTGCATCCAATAAGAGACCATAGTCGATAAGCCGCTGTAGCGAAGAATAAGTCTTGTTTCTTCTTTGACTTAGTACTTCAAACCATAACGTCCACTGTGGGTCAAATATGGGTCCCCAAGACATGACATTTCAGGCTTCGAGCTGTCAGTCTGTTGGTTGACTTTGCATCCAAACACACCGGGGCGTCGTTCACAGACGTGGGGACAAGTGCCTGGCGTGTCACTAACCTACAAACGACCTGGATGAAGAAAATGAACGCACTCAAGCCATCCACATGACATGCAGATCTGCACACGCGACACGGACTGTGCGGGAGGTAGAGAGGCGAGGTGCATTGTGGGTTATGTTGTTTTTAAATTAATTGTCACTGACCTACATCATCGTGTCTTTAGCAGCACACATAACGTAGTCTTAAAGTGCAGTTCACACAGTAGCCTACATTTTATTGTATCTCATATTAAAATAAGTCTCTGACCTTAAAACGTGAAAACAAATAAGGCAATTTTATCTACATTATATATTATTATATAAACATAATGTACATTGATTTTTACAAAAATAGGCCTATCATGGCTGGGCTATTTGATTTCTTTGTAAACAGAGCCTGTTATTTCAATTCCCCATTTTCCACAATTTTCCACATTTTATGAGGGCAACACAGAATAAGAAAATTGGGATTGACACCTAAATGAATGCCACCACAGTGACACCTGCCGTGTATCCATTAGAAATACATTAGACAGGGTATCGTAAAATGAGAAACGACGCACTCACTCTCTTGGTGTTTTGCTGTGATGCTGCATGCTTAAGATGTTTGACTAATAAAGACATTACATTTCAGATTTAAGTAGTCACAAATGTTTTATCAGAAAACTACATACATAGGAAAATACAAAGTTAACGCTGAGCTGTAGGCCTATGCAATCTTAAAACTTAAATCCTCCACTGATTGAACATAAGGTCGACTGAAAATTCTCTACGATGGGAGAAGATCTCTTGAGCTCCCTGGAAAAGGTCAGGAAAACCGGAACAGAGTAGGTCTTATCGGTGGATATAAAAGGAATAGCTCATTTCCACCAGCAGATGGCGCTGTTTGCTCGATTGAAAACATTCCCAAGTTGTAGGTTAGCCACGTGCGCGTTGCAGAGCTGATCTATTGTTGATGCAGGATCATTCAGAGTGACGTTTGTAACACAAAATCCATCCATTATTTCCTCCTGACATACATGGGTGATACCTGAGCGTGTGTGTGTGTGTGTGTGTGTGTGTGTGTGTGTGTGTGTGCGTGTGTGTGTGTGTGTGTGTGTGTGTGTCCTGGTACTACAGTGGGCTGGAGTCGCTAATGACCCGGTGGCGCATGCGCAGACGGCGCGGGCGCAGCCGTGGTTTTAGTGCTCGGTGAACAGGCGGTGGACCGACGACTACGAGTGTTTCCACAATGTCATCTGCTTTATTTTAATGGATTACGAGTGGAGTTAAAACAACGCTGCATCGTAAGGTACGGTGTTTCCTTTTCATCCCTAATTCAGTATCACTCGAGCAACGCAGGTTTTTCTAAAGCGTCTGAAAGTGACTGAAGTAAACCCTCGCCTCCAAGACAAACACCCGACCTGAGCAACTTCAGTCTAAGGATTGAGTCTCTTCACCTCTACCATTCGACTCTCTGTGAGTTTTTCTCCCGATCGGGTCCATAGTCTGCTCCTCTCCGTTCTTACTTGACTATTATGTGTGTGTAACATCGATCTGTGTGAAACCCACTGCTCGATGGTCAAAAGAATAAGGAAGCCTACAAAATAATCCCAAATCTCCCAACACCGTGGTCGAGGTGCGCTTCTCTTTGTGCTCGAAAGGATCAGGATTTGTAATATTCTGTACACAAGTTAATCACAGTTGTGGGGTCCAAGAGTAACCCGTAAAACTACAAGTCCCAGACAATAGGTGCTTTGTTTGGGGTTAAACAGTCAGGCTTTAGCCCGTACGAGCTTTGAATTTCGAGTAGTTGTGGTGCAACCGGAAGTTGTCTTGGTAAATGATTTGTCTCAAGTAGCCTACACCAATGTTTGCTTTTGTTTCGGGTCCATGGCTCGGTAGGTGCTCATAATAAAGCTCTGGTATGCAACATGTTGTGTCATATAGAGGTGGTTGTGGTTATAGACGTCCCCAGATGCTGGATGCGTGTTTTGTAAAGCAGCCTAGAGCACACGGCGGTGCTAATGCTGACTGAGGGCTGATTATGGCTCTACCTGTCGCTTCTTTTGGTGGAGACCCCCGGGTTTGTGGTGTATTCCCCAGACATCAGGGATTGACACGCGGCTATCAGGATGACGGATGTGGCCGAGCAGCCCCGCTCTGCAGAGCTGTGCACCTCTGCACATTTCCAGGGCATCATTTACTCTGGGTGGACTGCAACTAGAACCATTGGAAAAATTATTTTCGTGGTTTGTGGAGATCTGCGTAACCATAGGCATTTATGTTGACCTCTATTTAAGTCGAGATACTCGGCATTTGGTCCTGTTTTCTTGTTACAATGGACATTTAATTTAGAAGCCCTTTTCTTGAACACAATGCACTGACAGTGTCAGCTTCTAATACATTACATTTGTGTGTTAAACAAAAGAAGTGTGCTCTACCATGCTTCCCATTTGTTATGAAGTTTAAAGTTGCACCCATAACATTTCTAGTGGAGGGTTCAGCACCTGATGTCTCCATGGATTTGTTATTGCTTTGTCTAGAATGTTCCGTAGGTATATATAGGTTATATAGGTTAAACTTACCCATCACAAGAGAGACAAGCAGGTTACAGCACTACAATCAAAATTTAGATCTGTGGAGAGTCGCCCCTATCCACAAAGAGAATTATGGAATTTTTGAGCAAGAGAAACACATAATAAATAAATGTTAGATGGAAATGTAATATCATGGAACATTACAAATATCCAAATAAAATGTCCATGAAGTCAGGCAGCTACACATGTCAGTTCTGACACCTGATTGGTCTATGTTGATAGTAACATTTCATGAGATCAATTTCCTATTTTTGTGACTTGGCCGACTGATTCCGGACAATCAGAAGGTTGTACAAACTAAGCTTGAATGTGGCCTTGAACCTGCTCTGTAGTAAACACCAGCAATAGTGGTTGCCTTGTGGTCCACATCACTAATGTTCACGTCAGACAATATCCTTGTGGAAATTAGGTCAATTTTAATTATGGCTAATGCTGAAAATTGATACGTACAAATGAATAGCAGCATAGCTGTGGAGGAGAGAGTGGTGTCATTATAGATGGCACACATTGATGTGGCACCCCCTGAATCTGATCTTTGTGATGTATTTGCATCCCTTGAGGGTCCTACCCATAAGTCTGTGCTTGTCAGTGTGGGGAGGTCGGAGATTTACGGGGACAGAGCGCAGTAGCAGGCTTCTGAAATAAGCTCATGCTTTACCATCCTTGTGTGGCTGCAACACATCCACTCAGTGGGCAGTTGATCTATGAAGGCCACCTCCTCATCCTCCCCCAGAGGTCAGATTCCCTCAAGGTGTTGTTTACCAATCTGAGAAAAAAGATGAATCTGAGACTGTTGGTGTGGGTCTAACATGATTGAAATGTGCTTCCCTAAACAAACAGCTGTGCGTTTATTGATGTGATCGAAGATGGGCTTCTGAGGCTAAATATATTACAGGGCAGTTCCTGGAGGCTCAGCAGGGGCCCTGTCCTGAAGCCACATCCTTTTGCTCTGGACCTGTGCTGCTGTTTGACCAGGGTAAATATAGCCTGCTGCTTTGAGCAGAGGATAAACACAGATGTGGAGGAGCCCTTTCTTGCCACAGTTTGGCCTGGTCAGCGCTCGTCTTAAGGAGGAGAGCTCTTGACCACAATGCACTTACCAGACCTTTGGGACAAGATTTTGACATTTAGTTCAGTGTATAACTATTAATTTAAAATGATAGTTTGCTTAAAAGTGAAAGGAATCAAATGCAAGGAAAAAGTAAAACAAAGTACAGCAAACATAGAAGGAGAAAATCCAAATTATTGCTTTGGGATTGTGACTGCAGCCTGCACTGCGGTGGTGGAGAGAGCCCACACTACAGAATGAACTCATCTCCATAACAGTAAAAGCGCTTATCACTCCTGCTTTGTGATGCCCCCGCTAATGTGTGCCTGAGACGTACAGTTGCTGTGCACATTTTGTTATTTAACACCTTAAAAGGATACTTTCTGTCTGTTATGAAATGCAATAGTACACACAAAAGAACAAATTCATGTAGTGTTATACTATTGTATTACAGAAAAATCCTACCTATTTCAAGCTCCCAGATAATGGTGGACTTAATTTCCTTGGTTTATTTTGATTAATTTCTTCCTTTCTTTGTATGCCAACATTCATGTTTTTGTGTCTGCCTCTGTCATATATCTTCATCTAAACGTTGTCTCTTGAGTTCGAGTTCATTGGCCTCTGCCGGCAGGTGCTCTGTCCGTGCACAGTGAGATCTGTTGTGTGTGGCTGCATAACCAAAATGTCCTGGAAAGAGGAAATCCTGCACGGAAGCCACGGACAAACAGCTGATTCTGTCTCCATCTGTTTTTATGGAGCAGAGAGAAGTCCATTGACCTTGGTTGTCCCACTTGCATTGAAGGCCAGATATTACACACCTGTTAGGCCGTAGGCTTGTGTTAACTGTTTAAGCCTCATCATCTGTGTGTCACAATATCACAGTATTGCATGTGTTTATTGTTACGCTGTGAGAAGTGCTGTACCTTATTTTTACTCTCTTAAAAATAGGAAAAACAGAACAAGTTTAAAGTTGTTCCTCAGTTTCCTAATGAATTCCCAGCATCCTAATAATTTACTGCAATGAGTTTATAAACACACTTCACAACTTTTGGAGGCCAAAGCATCACGGTAATGCAAACAACTACCAGGCTAACAGCACACTTCCTCATTATATATAAAGTGCTTTATACTTGGATACTTAACTGTGATTTCAGTTATTACACCAATCGATAGTAAAGTATTTTGTATCAAAATTGAGTTTGAACTGTTAATATTGTTAGAAATGATCAGTATTGCTACGGTTGGCATTTTTGATGTTGCGTGTCTAATGAATGTCTGAAGAAACTCCTGTTCCTTCCACCTGCCAGTGCCCACATCAGATGGTGTAAATTACTTTCCAGTGGGATCTTTCCAGTGGGAGGCGGCACTGCTTAAATCGCTCTGTGTAAATGAGAAAGTATTCAAGGCTTGTTTCTGAGTCATGGCACTGATTCACTCTTGTACAAAAGCTGTTATCTTCGTCTTCCCCTCTCTGTCAAACCCACCAATGAGATTTGAGTAATGTGTGTATAGGCACTTCATTGTGTCTTCCTCGAGCAATAAAAGCTTCCTTGTTGTTCTGTCGGCTCGTGAAAGTCCATCTGTGTTTTATTTGCAGCATTCCCGTCTGATGTTGGAGGTGAGGAACAGGAAGTGGCTGAGCTGTCGAGGATATGTGCGGTGGTGGCCATGAGTGGGGGCACTATGAATCACACAGCAGCATTATTAAGAATTCTTTTACATATCTGAAGCTAAAAAATGCACACATTTAATTTAAAAATGTTTACTAAAATACAACCCTGATAAGATTTTGCTTTATGACTTTGTGGTAAAATGTAATCTCTTGTAAATGCAGGTTAAGGTTTATTGTGATTTAGAATTGGATATGACCTGGCATAAAAAGTGTGAGCTGTGCAGGGTTTTTATTCATTTTTAAACAGTGTTGGTGCAGAGGTGGAATCTGAATTTCTTCGCTTATAACTGATAAACCTAACTTTTTGAAACCATTTGCTGTTAGTTACATAAAGTACCATAGTTTCTTTCTCTTTCAAGGTATATCTTCCATTGAGCTATATGATCTCCTCCCTCAGATTTTAAGTTTAATATGAATGATTTAGGGCAGTAAGCATAAGTTAAATCTAATTCCTCACTCTTATCAACGTAAGCCAGCCTTATCTCTGCACACAATATGCTGGTGAATAAATGTCTAATCAAGTAATAAAACTTCTCTCTGTTACCACATAATAAAAACCTGCTATTTCACTTGTAATGGAAGGTACTGTTGTCAAGATAATTCATAATAATTCAGAAGAAAATATAATTTTAAAAAAAACTTGATATAAATAGGTTTGTTTTACCCCATTACAGACTCTTAGGATAAAAAATAAGACCGCTGTCAGCATTTTTATCATCTGTGAACTAGGAAGTAATGCTTGTAAGCTGCTGTTATTAGTTGTTGATACAATTCCATGATGTAAAAACCCTCTGAATGTTGTGAAAAGGATTTATAAATCAATATTGGGCAATAATTGGAATGCTTGGAATGCTTAAGGACAGTGGGAAATAACTTTGGACAGCTGCAAACACTTTAAAATGAACCAGTTTAGTTTTTCACGTTTTTAAGATGCTCAAACTCCGCTTCATCACCTTTTTTAATATCCTTGTTATTTTTTTAATGCTTAATCAAAATTAGTATGTGCTTTTAACGCTTTTATTTACTACTCAGGGAGAAAGAGAGACATCTCCAGTTGTACCATTAGAGTGAAAAAGCTTGTCTTCCTCGTAGAGTGTTGAGAAGTTTATCCACGGGAATGTTTAGAGCATGGACAGCCCTGTGAACTGTCCCTCTGGAGAAGTCGGCAGAGGGAGGCAGCTGAAGTTTGGGTGTTTCTTAGTACAACAGTCGTACCTCTTATCATCGTGGGAGAGGGTTGGTGGGATAACCTGATAAGTTGGAAAGAGGAGCAGTTAGAACAGTGCCGGGAGGGAGAGCTCTGTTACAAGAAGCCGCCTCATGTTTGGACTCCTCTTCCTCCTCTCATTTCCTCTCCTCTTTACTGATTCATCCTCCCTTTTTGTTCAGCACTTTCTCAACAAGCTTTCCTGAATGATTAGGTTGTTGAGAAAGTTTTTTGAGAGCAGATTTACCTGACAATATAAAAGCAAGTAAAGCCCTGATAAAAGAATTGGCTGTCCCAGTAAGGCCAGTGAATAAAGCAGCGGGTCCCCCTGCCTTGTTCACATAAACCCAGCAGCTCAACACAGTGGACATTTGTTAACCTGTCGCACTGAAGGACGCTCATTTGACCCAGTTTGTGGATGCAAACTTTCCAGCTGAGACAAGCAACGTTTTTGTATAGTTTTAACACAAGACAGGAGGTCACTATGTGACTGTGTCAAGCTAGTCTAAATGCACAGTGTTGTTAAAAAAATCTTGAGCTGCAATAAATGGCACGATGAAACATTTTAGTACTTTGGTTGCATCTGTAATAATTCATAGAAGTGATTAATTCAACCTTTTTATATCTTCTTTTTACATTTAAATAGATCATAATGCCAAAAACTAACCAAAATAAATTTCCCAATAGCGAAAAAAGTACACACAATGTATGTACACAAATGTACACTAAGCCTGTGATTATGTAGATGATAGAATGTCTCCGTAAAGAACAAAAAAATGAATCGTGTGGGATTCTTGTATTAGTGTTGTCAGTTCATATTTGTTTTGATTGATTCATTCATTTTATTTTGACTTTGAGAGAAACAATAATATACATATTACATATGTATTGTGAACAACAGAAAAGCACTTTTCTCGAAAAGGAGTGGGAAGAAGAATAACACACATACACCCCCCCCCCC
>KN498179.1:0-40795 GCA_000787155.1 Scartelaos histophorus | reverse complement strand
ACTACATGTACATTTTAAACAACAGAAAAGCAAATTTGCTGAAAAGCAGATGGAAAAAGAAAAAACTTATATTAACCCACCCCTATTCATTACATAGTTTCAAAAATTACGTGGTTGCAAATGTACATTGATCACAGAACTTTACAAATATTTGCATATAGCAAAATAAACAAGAAGTAACACTGAAACTAATTGCTGTGGTGTCTAATTCCTCCTCTTTACTTATTAATCAGATATATAACATTTTGGCTGATGAGTCAAAAGGAAGTGAGACTAAATGTGTCCCAAGATCAGTTTATTGTGAAAGCACTGTGTAGTAAAAAAAACCTGTAGAGGTAATGTGACATGATTGTGTTGTTGCAGCCCCTGTGAAGCCGAATTTGACTCTACCAGACACACCTCTTCAGTTGTTTTTACGAGCCAAATTCCACCACAGAACGCTTGCCGGTGTCAAGCCACATGCCTGAGATAGTTTTGAGAGACCGATATTACTCCACGAGTAAAGCGCTGTGTCACCGATCATGTGACCTGTAAATCAACAACTGCATGTAAAATTTGACCAATATTCTATTTCCAGAAAGAAAAACCGTGTGAATTTGACCCCTCGGCTTGAAGGTCACTGCCAGTCAGATCCTGTGTCTCTATTGAATGTTCTAAATGGTTCTTCTCATGGGGTACAATGCATCTATTGGCTAAAGGAACCACACCTTGGTGCTGTAATCCTCTTTGAGTGAAGACAAACCCCTCTTTATAACGTCTGGTGAATAGGCTGTTCACCTGTGCTCACCAGCTGCCCTCATGTGGCTCAGGTTTGTCCTTTGTGGAGTTCACTGTCACTGAACTGCTGCTGCTGCTGCTCCTGTATCGGACAAAGGTGCAGTGCCACTCAAATTCTTTCACTTCTTACTAACAGCTCCACAAGATAATAACCAAACCTTTGATAGTTATAAAATGTCTCAGCTAGCAGAGACTGAAAAGGCTGCAAAATGAAGTGAGAGTAAATTGAAACTGCTATTAGCAAAGTGTACCTTTTATTTTGATAATAAATTGTCCTTTGTATAAAACAATCTGTAGTTTAGACCACTACAAACATTAAAAAACATTTAATTCTTTAATTCATTTTGCAGTTCTCCTCTGTCAATATGTTATTATACCATTAATCCCTCTGGACGTGTTTGGACGCAGACTGTAAACCGAATCTTGATTTTGAAGAATTAAAAGCAAACCTCAAAATAGTGCAAGCCTTGACTGAACTCCACATGATCTTAGTGCATTTGGGTACAGAGCACTAAGTTGGCAATGGCCTTTTGAAAACTGTGCGACTGGTGTTATTTGCTCTGGCCCTGTTCCCCTCACTCAACGAGCATTCTTCCTTCTTTCTCACACAGTCGGTTTGTATAGTGCTTGTGCTGCTCTGTTTTATTGGAGTCTCAATGGACCTACTGTACTGTGTTTGCTCTCCCTGCTCAGTGGCTGCTCTCTCCAGGGTCCGCTCCACTCACTGCTACAGTTTCATTGCGCCTCATGTTACAGCACTATTGGCCTGTGACATTGTGTTAGAAGTGGGTGAGGGCCTGGTGCACTGGTGTCCATACATGCATAGACTGTACAAAAGAGCCAGGGAGCGTAGTACTATTGGGGATGAGACAATAAACAATAATATGGATAATTAACACAACTATAGAAAATGTCCCTTAAACGATTATCTACCATATTTTATCAGGATTGACAACAAAAATAATAACAAAAATCTTAAACATAAAGTTCTCCCCTAGACCATTTTTGTTTTCAGTTATAACGGAGTACATTACTATAACAGTTGTTTAAAAATTTTACTTATTTTTTACTATATTAAAATTATAATTATTCATACCCATAAACATTTTTCAACTTTAATAATGATTATGATATTCTCATTAGATAAGCTGTTTAGCTGAAATAAACAACTACTGCAAAGACTTGCATGTCTCAAGAGGTTTTAACTATAGGGTTAACTTTTCCTTAAAGAAGATATAGTATGTTTTTTCAACTATTTCTAAACTATTACCTACATATATTACTGTTTTACGTTTTGCTCATTGTAAACAGCAGTAATTGTCTAAAACATCAACAGAAAACATCCATTGATTTTTTTGTTCAATATGGAAGAATCCTTTATTGTTGAAAAATCGCTTTGTGACATTTTATTGTTTTGCTCAGCTCACAGCCTTTACATTACGATTCAAATTGAAATGTTGATCTGTCTGCGATACATTGTGTTGTCCTAACCATTCTGATGTGCTCTGATGTGTTTTCTGCTCTTTTCTATTGAACTTTCTGTTGTGGAAATCCCATTCCTCAGCTGGGTTTGGCAGCTAAAGGCAGAATAGGAGAGCGGGGGGAACGATTAGAGATGGGGTGCGTCTTAACCCACTTACCACACCATCCTGAGTCTTTGCCAAAACAGTGAGCTTAGTGCTTTTAATCTCCCAGCAGTTCAGCTTTATGGTTCTACGCATCTGTCTTACTCTCCAGATTTCTTTCTTTTTGTTGATATTTCTGTTTACTTTGTGGGAGCTTCCTGAACAGAGCTATGAGCAGTAGCCCAGCTTAAGTCTGCAGTGGGCTCCCTGATAGACTGCAGCCTGGAGCGCCTGCAGGCCTGTTTATCCACCCGTCTCAGACTGCTGTGGATATCTGGCCTCTGCCCCAGGGGTCCAGCTTGCCTCCACTTTGAGCCTTACTGTCGTCTTTAGCTTATAGGCTGCATCAGCAGTCAGTCTCCCACACTCTGTCTCTTAATAAAACAGGCTCCTGGTGCTACGTTCCTCACATTCTTCATGTGCGGGCCCTCCTCACATGCATGGCTAACTTGGATAGACCATTAACACCACTAGCAAAAGAACAAAGCGCTCGCTATGCAGTCGTTTAAATGGTTCTAGATCACACTTTTGCAGTATTTTTTGGTGGCTGACTCTAATAATGTTTTATTAATAAGTCTTTTACATCACCAGCAATTCTTGTATGCTTCCCACAGTTTGACTGTAGCTTGTTGATGTAATGTCGGGGCAAATAGGGCATGGCTGACTCAGAGGTGGGGGTGTGTTGTTGGTAGTGGTGCTGTCTCTCCAGCTTACGTCTGCTCCCCCTCTTCCCCTCAGCAGTCTATAGTTATGCTACAGATGGGGTCAGTATTTTATTCTATTTTAAGGCTTCTTTAACCAAATGGATCACACATCTTTTCTCTTTTACTCTTATCAGGACTATCTTGTTTGACCTTGTTGTTCAGAAAACTGGTTTTATTCAGCCTCTTTATCTCCTGATATTGTTTGTCTTCACAAACGTCGGCTGTGGGAAGTCCCCACCCCCATCGCCCATTAACAGAACAGAAAATTAGGTTTATTAACAATGGCTGATTCCTACAGTGAATAACACAATTGTCTGAGGTTAGATCAAGTCAAGGCCTCCTGTGTAGAGCTGGTAAAATCACCTGTGATAGCAACTCTTAAACTGGTCAACAGCTCTTGTGTAGTCTGTATGCATTCATGTTTGCAGGGAACGGTGCAATCTCCTGGCCGGCAGCTTGTATTCTTTATAATACTACTCACAATTACTAAGTGACTTATTATTTGAACTAGGGATTGGACAGTAATCAATTTTATTGTTTAATGTGATAAAAAAGGGTAGATAATAATCGTACATGGGACAAAAATAATTGCCATAAATCACCAGAGTGGGCAGAAAAAAGATACTTGACATAATAAAGTACAACAGCCTATTCATAACATTCAAATAATTGTTATTTTTAGTCATAAAATTTTTAAACTGTCAGCAACTTTCATAATTAGCAGACATAATTGCATATTCTTAATAGTCTTGGCTATGATAATCATGACACCAAATTTCTGTATTGTTTGAACTTAATACTTTATTTTTTATATTACTTTTATAATGTAAAGCAGTGTGTGTCAAACACCTTATCTGCTTGCAAAAAAATAGTCCACACCAAATATTGTTGTCTGTCATTATATTCTTGTAGTGTTGCTTATTTTTCGGAGCCACTATGTTGCATCTCTCAGTTCTGCCTATACAGAAATGGATCTGCATTTTTTTTTCTTGTTTTACTTATTTTTTTGTTGTTTTAGTTCTTTGCTAGTCCTAATATTTTTTTTAATAGGTAGCTGTTTTGGTGGCCACTGATACCCCACAAAATCTTTTTAATCTGCAGGTGCATGCTTTGCTCCTCAGTGATGCTGGTGAATGCAAACTTATTTAAATGTGAGCTCTGTCCATGAGCAGAGCTGCAGTGACAAGAGGCAGAGCCAGGTCGGGTAAACAGATGGTTCCACAGTCCTCTGCACTTTGAACCATCTGTGCCGTGAATGACGCAGACACTTCTAATGTCCATGCCACATACCTGCCCACTAAACTAAACCTGGGCACACTCAATGGTTCACTGCTGTTCAGTCTATTGAGATGTTCTACTGAGCTGCAAAAATTGCTATTTAACAGCAATTTGGTGCTCAATACACGTTTCTGTGCTTCATTGATTGTCCATTTTTGTCTATATTATATTGCAATATTCTACACTGCTAGCTCTGTAAAAGGGTATGCACTGTAGTTCAGGAGTCTCCAACCTTTTTCCTCTAGTGAGCTACTTTTACTGCTGTTTTAGTTTTGTAGTTTTACCAAACAAAAATACTAGACACTAGACTAGCAACTAATTTTAGTGATCATAAGAAATTGATATAAGAAAGGGCAAGCCTTAGATGGGGTGCAGCTAGAAGCCTTTAAAACATAAACCATTATCTCTTTATTAGTGCACAGAGTTAGGGCACCAGTGGTAATAATTATATAATGAATCAATTTTGAGTTGTACAGCATAATACGTATAGTTCAGAAGTCCCTTGATGAGCTTCTTGAAGGGGGTGGAGAGCCACTGATAGCTCCTGATCTGCAGGTAGTTGGTGGTTATATGCACAGCTGCCTGGTCCGTGATTACCGCTTATAATCCTGTATCAGTCACTTAAGGTGCAGGTGGCTGCAGCCTGTTTGAAAGTGAGCCTATGTAAACCAGTCAGCAACTGCCTTCTGTGACCTTTTCCATCTGCTGCAAATCAAATGGCAGTTTCATAGGAACAAACATTAGTGACTTCTGTAAACTCAAGTGGTGTGACATGCAATGGCAATTACAACCTTCTCTGTTTTTGTTGTGTGCGTGTGTGTGCGTGTGTGTGTGTGTGTGTGTGTGTGTGTGTGTGTGTCTGTGTGCGTGCGTGCGCACTTGCTATTAAGTGTATGTGTTATGTATGCGTGTGAATAATTCTGGCTGATAAATATGTAAAGATTTATAACATAACACAAAGTTGAAAGCAGATTTTTTTGCATGCACTTGTTCTTAAATTGTTCATCTGTTGTACTCTGAGCTTCAGGCCTAAAGAACACTATAGTTTCACTTTAACTCCACTACACCAGTCTGTGGCAGCTGGACAGAGGTGAGCTCTGGGGTTTGTCACCCTTTGCACTGTGGGCCAATCTACAGCATTAGACAATGTAGAAGGCATCAAAATTCAACACCAGTACATTGTGCACACACACGTGCAAACACACACACGTGCAAACACACACATGTACGTACACACAGACACAATGACGTGTTGAACCAAAAGCAACCAAACACCAAAGATGGTCTATGTTTATTAATTAAATAACCTTTATTGGTAATTTATTTAAATTTTGAAGGACACACTTTTACAGAATGTGATAATATTTATAACGCCATTGATTCCAAAAGGTCCATCTTCAATGCAGTTGTATCTATACAAAGTATTATAACATAAAGTAAATACAAAACAAAAAACTTTGTAGCATCATCATCCATTAATCTCTCACCATGGTGATTATTTTTCAACTTTGCACTTACATTCATAACAATCCCCACAAAACAAAGAAAAGAAAAATGTGTATGTTTATTATAAACCTAAAATTAGGTTCTCAGGTCGCATATTCTTTGTTGTGTTGTGTTGTGTTGTGTGACCCACACTGTGAGTGTGCTCTGTCTACAGGTGTGTGACTCAGTGAAACTAATGGCCTGTGTGCACAGTCATTACTATTGTACAGGCTTCTGCATGAAGTAGTATTTCCTGTTTGCCAAGTTTTCAACTTCATGCACCTTTATTTGGACTTTGTGGTATTGAATGATTTGAAGCTATTTATGTAAGTGAAACTGCTGGGCCTTTTTTTTTTGCCTGAACATATATCCATTCCTAATCCACCATGATTGTTATCATCTTACCTTATATATGAAATACTTAAAGCCAAGATGGAGCAAGGCAAAGCAGTCAGCAAACTGCTGTGGAAATACTGGAGCTCATATTTTAGGGTTTCCCAAAGCGTTCCATACTTCACATGCCTCTGCTTTAGTCTTTCTCTCTTCTGTGTGGTTCACACCTCATTTTCTCTGGGTAAAAGTGAATCTTATATTAACCATAACCCACCAGACCAAAAGCAAGATCTGAAAGTGTGATGTTAACATACATTCACTGTGCACTTTTTCTTCACTTCGAGTCTGGTCCGATGCTTTTCTACCAGCTTTAGGCTGGTAAGTCTAAATATACGATGTGGGTAGCTCAAACTTTACAAGCTCGGAGTAGTGGTTGGCTGAGCCGTGACTGAGGGAGGAACCAGGGAGTGGTGGATGTGTTTCTAATTTCCTCCGAATCTCAAACTCCTCTGTCGTCCCAGTGGTTGATGGAAGTGGCATAAGCCCTGGATAACTCTGGAGTTTGCTGTGGTCAAAAAACTAATTATTTTTTCTACAATTCTGGACATTACTTGGGCCTTGTCTTTTATGTCTCTGAGTTGGTTTGTAAAATGTATTGTATTAAATTAGTTGTGCTAAGACAAAAATACAAATATATGGTAGATATACTATCTGTCCATGGGCAGTGAGGCAAAAGGACATACAATGAGTCAAAGCAATGAGCCTGTGATATTTTATGTCATTAATAATATTCAATTGCATGCAAACTACACAGTAATAAAATGACAAAGCAATGCACAGTCTTGTGATATTGTGCCTGATTTATATCCTGTTTTGAACTTGCTCTTTGCTTCTGTTGCTGCCTTCAGTTCTTGCCTCCAGGCTCATGTCTTGACTCTTGACTCTTGTGGGTCTGTGATAAACATGTGACAGAAGTGAGCGGCGTAGACCCCCCTCCACCCCCTCTACCCCCACTCATACTGAGGGCATCTTCCAGCTACACTTTGAACCTAAGAGCTTGTGACAGCACATGCTGCATTTCTACCTGGCCTCCTCAAGTAAGGCCTGTGTAGGGCTGCACACACATGAATCACAATTATAATGGCTCATTATTTCAGTCACAGTTATATGAAATTATTGCTTTTATACACTGACAGTCAATGAAAATTTTGAGACCATAGTTTTTAATATAGGTTTTATTTTATAGCCCAAAAATGTTTTGTTTAATATGAGTCATTTTTTGAGGTTGCTGACATGCATAAACCAAAATTTAAAGTGTAATAAATAATAATAAGTTAAACACGGTAAACTTAACCAAAGGACATGTTTGGGCCATATTTGAAAAGAACCCATCCTGTGTGCAATGAACTGTGACAACATGACAACTCAACATTAACATTAACAAATCCACAAGGAACATTTAACCCCTGTACAAATAGAAATACTCATACATTCCTACCTGAAAGTTTCTATTGACTGTCAGTATACTTTCGAAGTTAACCTGTTGATAGTAATGTGTTAAAGTAATGTTTTGTAACACTTTTTTACATTTTACAAATTGTTTATAAATTGAACTCACAGTTTTAAATGTAATTAATTGCACAGCCTTGGCCTGCTTGCTTAGTCTCACTTTTTTCTCTGTATTGGAGAACACATTTAATTATCTAATATTATGCAGGGCACATATTTCATCAAATTAAATACTGAAAGTCTGAAATGCTTCTCTTTATGTTGTCTGTATTCCTGTTTTAGTAGGAACATGTTTTTTGTTTAGTGACTTGATGCAACTGGCCTGAAAAAAATCCCCAGGAGATTTCAGGATTTCACCAACATTAGAGGCACCGCCCGGAAAGCTTCTGTTTTGATTTGACTACTGCTTCTCTGTATCTGCCTGATCTGAGCCAAACACCACATGCAAGGCCCAGGCAGCTGCCCAACATCAGACAAGAACCGCCATAACTCTATTCCTCTTGAGTTTACGGCACTATCCATAGCTCATCGGATGTCAGTTTGGAGTTCATTGCAAAGTTTGTCACAGAAAACAAACCCAATCCTCTGGGAGTTGGTTTTCAGTGACACTACTGAAACATGAAAAGTGGAAAAAAAATGCATAAGACCAAGTGCATGAGATAGGTCGGGTAAGAGCTGAGGCCTCTCTTTGTGTGTTGACCCCATTGCTGCAGAGGCATTGTGAGAGTTCTGTGTAGTGTTCAGAGGAGAGAGAGAGGCGTCACTTCACATTAATGGAACAAGTTCAAAACAAAGTTCAGGCAGGCTACTATCTGTCATCTGCTTTTAAAAATGTAATGTCTCCAAGCACCAGTGGAGGACGTTCCCCCCAGTGTTTGTCCAGGCAATATGGAAAAAAAAAATATATATTACATACATTACATTATATTATTTTATATTACATATATTAGATATATATATTGTAATTGGTAATTGAACAGCACACCATACATTCTAAAACATTGTTTCCTCAAATAATGAGGAATATTGCTTTGTCTCATTGGAATGTTTTGCCTGTTTTTAAATGCAGTAACGTGCATTGATAAATGTACTTGTCGATTTTGTACTTGTTAAAGCTCACCACTTCTGAGGGGGGGTCTGAACAGGATGAAGATTTGTAGTTAACTCAGCTTTAGTGTCAAACTATATATTTTTGTTACTGATCATTATCATTATTTAGACAGGGCTTTCCTTGTAGCACTGGATCAATAAAGTCCTGGGCTAATCCTTCCTGTTCTATTTATAGTTGCCTGTAATGTGTTGAACAGAGCCATGGCCTGTCTCCAACTCTTTGGCACTCCTCTCCCGCTGCAGCCGCTCACTTAAGACCTCATCATTTAGACTTGTTAGTCTGTCATTGTCCAGATAAAGTTACAGGAAGCTCTGGCTTGCATAGATGACAGTGTCTTTCCTAACTGTATCAATTTACCAACTCTTATGTACACTATGGATAAGGCCAGACAAAAGGACAAAACTATTAATAACAACAATGACAATAAATCTAATCTTTATTTTTCAGTTAGATATTTATTATTATCACGTATAGTTTTAAATTATAAAAGACCTTTTTTCCTTCAAGTTTGAAATCTGTTTCAAATGTATTTGTAGACCCGTTTGTTAAAGTCAAATCAGATTTGATTAGTTGGAATATATTTGGTTAATTGCACACCTCGATATGCCTATTGATTAATGGAGTTAATCTGCCAGCCAGACATTTCTATCCAATTTTACTTCATACGTGTCCCCTCAGTTTGTGTTTTTTAAATATAAATTAGATTAAATGCAAAGTGTGTTGTGTGTGAAAGTGTGTGAAAGAATACATGAAACAATACAATAATGAATAAACCAGGATTAGTTTAAAAGTTAAAATCAATAAAATAGTTGCTCCATTAGCTAAACCTTTCATTCAAGGTCTTGATGATTAGTGAGGGACTAACAGTTGTGGGAACAGAGATGAGTCACCTGTCACCCCAAAGACTTGGGCTCATCAAGACCAAATAAAAATACTCCTGTGAAAAGGTGCTGACACAGGGAGGACTTTGAAGCTGTTTAATCTGATGACAAACATAACAAACATAACAAGTGAAAGTGTATGACACATCTTTTGTATACAGTTACTTGATTCCAGGTAATCCCAGTTCATCTTTTTGTTGGTTGGCTATTATCCATCCATCCATCCATTTTCTCCTGCTTAATCCGACTGGGTCGCAGGGGCAGCACTGCCCATAACTCTGTGCACCAGACCCAGACCCTATGAACCCCTCTGCAGGTGGTGAGGCCACAGGAGGGAGGAACTCCCCTACGGTCCCTGATTGTAAACTGTTCATAGTTGGCTATTAACCGTATACATTTCTCATATGATAGAAAAAAAGCAAAAACTAAATATAATGATCTAATGAACAGCTGCACAGTATATTTCAGTATAATGCTGTTTAAGAGGAGAGAGTCTGTGCACTGTGCTGCGGTGTGTTTGCACAATAAGAGGATGCTGCTGCGATGTGCCTTGTTTGGTATTATTTACAGCGCTGCTCTCAGGTGCTGGGTCCTGATTGACTGTGGCCCACCGCCTACATCCTGTGTCTTTTGTTGGCGCACTTTCCCGTTTCTATGGGAACCTGCAGCAGCATAGCCATCCACAGCTCAGGAGCATTTCCAAGAGGTTTGGTCTATTCAACATATGTGGTGGTGCAATTTTATACACAATTCCATTTTGCTCACAGTTTTCAAGTGATGCATCATTCTGAAAATTTAAGATGGGAAGATTAAAAGTCCTAAATTTGCTTACCATTTAAAAGGCAGTACTTGTGCTTATATTAGCTTAATCTCAAACATTTGTGAATATTTTTCATTGAATTGTTTTGCCCAGAGGAGCTGCCATGTGCAGTGAATGGGTGAGTATGCGGAGAGATGGAGCTAAAAAGAAATCCAGTGTGCAAGTCTGTGTGAGTGAATGGGGCAGCGCACCAGGAGGAGGGTCACTCCTCCAAAGCACAGAGCTCATTATGATATTGTATCATATAATTCAGGAGTAACATGCCACTAAAACTCTCACAGTATCATGCTTGATATGACCCTTTTTTTTTGCAAATGTATTTGAGGAGTCAGTGCTTAATCTGTGATCATTGTTTTGTCTGGTTACCTTTTTTGAGAAGTTTTCCAATTAACTGAGATGAAATCATTATGTCTTTCTGTTTAAATTGCATTACTTCATGCTTTTGCTTTGATACATATAGCATTTTTTTTCTCCCGGTAAAATGTTTTTGGATGGGTTCTCTTCTAAATTCTATTAACACAATACAGGCGCTCTGAGCAGCTGTAGGGACACAATTTAAAGTAATCTCTTAAGCAGAGCCTGGACTGCAGCAAAAGTTGCAAAGTTTTCACTTGCAATCTAATTCAGTTCCCAGTGCAGCGAAATAAAACTCCTGCCTCAAATCTAGCTGATACAGCAGATGGTCACTTTAATGGAAAACGCTCAAATCCTCATTGATCCCGTCAGGTTATAGACCTGGAGTACATGGATGTTTAATAATTGTAGTGATAAAAATTGTATTTGTCTGACTGTAATTTACCTTGTCTTAAAGACATGTTAGATATCTGCAATAATCAAACACCAAAATACACACACACACACACACACACACACACACACACACACACACACACACACACACACACACACACACACACACACACACACACACACACACACACACACACACACACACGCACACGCACAGACTCACACACACACACACACACACACACACACACACACACACACACAGGTTCCCATTGCATTGACTCCTGGCATATCTTTGCTTGTGCGTATTCTCTTGAGTTGCCTGTACGCCTCCTTTGCGCAGACCCCTGTTTCTCATGTAAGGCGTACAGTGTGTTTGCTCAGGCCGCTGACTGCCCCAGGGCGTCTTTGCTCTAGCTCCACAACAATAGACACGTCTGTACAGCTGACCCAGTGTGCGTGAAGCCTATCACATCTGCTCTGCACACACCCTTGTTTACTGCTGCAGACCTTTTATGTTGTTGTCACAACTAATAATACCTGAACTGATACTCAAGAGTTTTTAAAATGATAAGGAATCTTCCTTTTATGGTTCTGTAAATAACATATGAGCAACCAGCAGCAGTAGAATAGTAATGGCAGCGTTCAGTGTTGGAGCCAGCGATCAATTCTAGAAAGTATCTATGAAATATCTGCATTTCGGAATTTGCATTTTATGCATTTTCTTCCCCAGTGTGAAACAGAGAGGCTAGATGTCTGGTCTGTACTAGACCAAAGCCTCGATCAAAGTATGACTTTATTTATCAATTTAACTGATCAATGAATATATAGTGATTATTGCTCGGACATTGTGCAGTATGCTGGTCCCGTTTCCTGTGCTGGTGTGACCCATAAGCTCCATTTTGACAAGTACAGTCATTCCTGTGGAAGCCGTATCCTCTCCTGACTCTGTCATTACCAGCTCTGTCCTGGTGTAATTAGGCAGTTTGCTGTGTGTTTGTGGTGATTGGGAAGGGCTGGCATTATGCTGTGCTGCAAGTCGCTGCGAGAGCGGGAAGAAAAGCTTGAATGAGGAAAACGAGAGGAGGTACACCCCAGGTTAAGACTCCCTTTGAGTAATTAAAAGGCACAGCTCGTAGTTTTACCTTGTGATGTCTGTCTATACAGAATGCTTCACTTAAGCCACTGTGATTACTACTCGGCAACGTTTAATAAAACGTTTTCCAATTCATTGCTGCCATCCTGTTATACCAACTGACATGTTCACATCCATTTGAAAGCACACTCAGATGCTGTGAGAAGTGTCTTTTCACTATGAGGTGAGGTCACTCGAGCAAATATGTAACAATTCCTTTTCAAAAATGATTTTCTGAATAATACATTTAAAAAAAAAGTTGATTTACTCTTTGCCTTCTTTCTGTCATGTATAGTTTGACAGGGGCTCGGGGCTGTATTACTAAGCAGTACTATGCAATGACTTTGAGGCGCGCTCCATTGGCTTTCTCATCAGGCACCTCAGACTTACAATGCAGCCTTTCTGCAGGCTCTGCAGCTGGGTCCGGATCATCTAGGATTGGTCCTGAGAGTGGATCACAGGAGAGTGTTCCGGATGAGGAAGGACTTTGTCAGAACTGAAGTCTTTGGTCTGGTTGTGCGTGTAGGCCTACAAAACAAAGGCATGATACATCTACTTTAACACATGTATGGGGATTTTATTTACTGTGCACTTTTCTGATTTGAGTGGATACAGTTGTGAAATCTTGTCAATTTGCAGTGCAACTTGTCTTGTGTATATAATTCTATGAATCTTGGATGAGTGCCCTCTGGTGGTCACTGGGACTGATACTGGTGGAAGTGGATTATTGCATTTTTATTCCTGATTTTGACTGCAAGTCTTCAGAGCTCTGTGTGCTCCGTTACAGTGTGTCATATTAGGCTCGTCAGCACTCGGGAGATTATCTTCAACTGAAGAAATCCCCTATCCCATCACTTTACCTCTCCTTATCCTCCCTCTCCACTCTTTCATTTCACCTGCTGTTATGATTTACCACATTCAGACTGTTGGGGGAAGGAAATGTGTTTTAAAAAAAACTAATAAACTAATAGCCATTTTTCTCCTGTTCTTTCAGATCTATCGTTGTTTAATTTGAATAAAAAGAAAAGGGTTGGCTGTTCTGCTGGTCTTTGATGGACCCCTGAAGTCCCTGTCACGTGAAGGCATGATTCTACAAGCCAAGGACTGTTGTTACATCTGCGGCGTGCATCTGGGGCCCCTGCTCGTCTTCTCTCACAGAAGCCCATCTAATATGGGCTGCTGGCCCCCTTTGGACACAGTGCTTGTCCTGCCCTGAGCTCTCCTGGCGTGCTATGAACAGCTACAGAGACAGAGGAGTCACGTGCACCTCCTCGGACCTTCTGGATGGAGGCGGAGGGGCACACACTTCCTTTCGTCACACGCCCAATGGCCACTCTGCTCTTAATGCCGCTGACCCCTCCCTCCCACCACGCGTCTCTGTGCCGAAAATGGGAGTGCGTGCCCGTATTGCTGAATGGCCACCCCGACGTGCGCAGTCTAAGGAGTCGCTGCTGGAAAATGGTCAAAGTGGAGTCAACCACCATGGAGACGATAGCTCCACTTCTGTTACGTCGTCAGTTCTTTCTTCAGACGTTGGACTTGTGCGGGGAGGAGTTGCCCGGTTACCAAGGCGGCGCTCAAAAGACGTGGAGTTCAGAAGTGGAGGGTTTGCCATGGATAGGGGTTCCCCACTAAGCCTGCGTGTTTTCCCCCCTCTGAGACAGCGCTCCAATAGCGAGATCACACTCAGCGAACAAGATGAGAATGAGGTAAGTGAAGTTAGCAAAATTACATTATAGCATTAAGCAGAATGTGGCTATGGAGAAAGTATTTGTGCAATTTATAAATCACACTGTCCACTCACTTGTTTCAGGTGGAAGGGCGAGGTAGCATGGGGGCCCTGTTCAGAGAATATGGCAGCACTTCTTCCATCGATATCCAAGGCATTCCGGAGCAGAGTTTCTTTGACATGCTCAACCAGTTTCATCAGGAGAGGCCTGATCAGCGCAGCTCTGCCCCTGTTCACCTCCGAGAGCTCCTGAGCGCCCCAGACTCTCCACCTAGTGCACCCCTACCCCCCTCCTCCTCACCTGTCCCCAGTGTGGATGACCGAATGACAGGAAGGAAGGATGGGGCAGAAAGAGTTAGGAAGAAAAGTGGTGGAACAGAGTCGTCACTGGGAACCTCCTCATTGTTTCGTAAACTTCGCAGCTCAAGCCGGGGAGAGCTTGACAGTGGAAGAGGAGAGACAGAGGATGGACGAGTTGCTTTGGATTCCTGCTACAGGCCATGGGTTTGTCCAAAGAGTCTTGTTCACTTTGATGCTCAGAGCATTCTGTTTGACCTTCATGAGGTTGCAGCTCAACGTGGCTATGTGGCACAGAGAAGGAATACCGCAACAGGAGCCTCTGCTGCCTCAGCGTCCCTAACTGTTCCTAAATCATCAGCCCCTGTTAACAATGAGCCCATTTATTCTAGCATTGAAGATCTTCCACTAAGTGTTGACCCCGGATCATATGGATCATCTTTGGGGCTGGACCCTCTAGATGGGCCCACTGGAGCACATAGCCCAAACCAAATGCTACTGTCCTGCCCCCATTTTCTCAATGAGACAGGGGACTACTGGGAGCGTAACATCAGCTTTCTGAGCTCCTCTTCTGAGCGAGGAGGAGAAGCCAGCGGAGAGGCCACGAGAGGCTGGCTTAGGAGAAGTAATGCCAGTGTCTCGGTGCTGGAAGTGCCTATTGAACATCAAGTAACCAGACTTGAAAGACTGAAACAGTACTGCATTGAACATGTAGACTTGGGGGCCCGGTACTACAGAGACTATTTCCATGGAAAAGGTAACTTCACAGTTTACAGATAATTTTTCTACTAATTCACTGCATAAAACTAGCTTGACGTTGCATAACATCAAAAGGTGAAAAAAACTATAGTGTGCATTTGCCTACATTCTTAGAAAATGTACATAAAACCATTTTGGCTGTGGTTTATTTCATAGTGAATGGTGACAGAAGCAGTGGTTGTGTAAGAGTATAAATAAAAGAGGCCTGGAGTCACTGTGATAAAGGTTATCATTCCAAAAACAAGTTTCTTTGCTTTGTCCGACATATTTTGTCTAAGGACATTAAAAAGTGCTACACAGTGCTTTGTGCCTTCATGAGCAATAGGCTGATTTGGTCTTTTAGTCTAGTTAACTGTTGGGGAATACTTGTCTGTCCAGATTCTTCTTCATAAGACAACAGCAAGGACAACAGCAGGAAATGTACAACAGTAGCGCTTCAGATGATTTTCTCACCTTTCTCTCACCTTTTTTATTCAGTATATTGTTGTCACCGATTATTCATCCAGAAATCACAAAAAAAATCAAGAATGTACAATTGAAAATAAACACCATGTAAATGCATGTGTATTTTTGTTTTTCCCAAGAGCATTCCAACTATTTTGGTACCGATGATAAGTTGGGCCCTGTGGCTGTGAGCATCCGCCGAGAGAGACTGGATGACACCAAAGATCTCAAAGACCAGTATCAGTACCGCTTAATCTTCAGGACTAGTGAGGTATTTGGATACATTATAAAAATATGCATAAATATAATAATAATTTCTGGATTTGTGCACATTAAATGTCATCTTAAAAATGTTATGGCCAAGAGCAGTGAATATTTAAGGTGGTTAAAACATGATGATGATGATATGTACCTCTTTCTATTTGCTTTTTACATGATTTTAACTAAGGGTGAGCGATACAGCAAACATATTATTACATTTTCTTGGAACCAGATTATAATTTTGATTTGATCAAGATTCATGTAAACCTAGTACCTTTACATTGCCTTGAAGAGGTAAATTAAAATTCTTCTTCAAAATGTAGCCTTAGTGATTGTTTAAATCCAGCCATCACTTACTCAGAGCATTATAGACAATAATGACCAATAGGAGGTGTGAGTGGGAAAAATGTCTGTATTTGAGGATAAAGCTGCATTCAACAGGAATTTTGTGACTTATGATATAACTACAAAAGTATATTGCCACAGAAATCACAATTTATTTTTTATTGCCATCTCACACAGCCCTAATTATAAGCAAAGCACCATCATCAATTTGGATTACCTTTAATACAATAAATACTAAACGTAACAAAGCATATGGTTAAATAAAGGTTGTTTTTATTGTCATTTAGCATATGATTGGATTCAAAAATGCTGCTTTTATTGTTGTGTGGTAGGCTTGTCTGTGAGTGGTGCCAGGGTATTTAAGGTAGATTACATAGCTGCCTGGCTTCATCATCTTAGCTCCAGTTCAACAATGGAGCCTCTCCACTGTCTAAGTACACAGAGCTCAGATAGCACACACACAGGGCCTACTATTCCCACATTGAGCCAGGGATTGAGTGCGGATTTTATTCCCTCCCATTTTAAGCGTTGTGTTTCAAATATCTACCATAAGTCATTTAATTATGTGCAGCAGTGCTGACCCAGCAAGGTGGACAGCCTCCGTCCTGTTACATAAGCATGCCCAGCTGAGTGCGCTCTTCTTGACTGAAGTGTGTAGAAAAACTTCTCTTGCGTCACTCAGGTGGCTCCTTTGTGGCACACTCTTGACTAAGGCCTCTGCCACCAGCACAATGTCATTTTCATTGAAGCCATGTCTGTGTAATGTGGTGTGAAAACACAGACAATGAATTTCTTTTAGAGTGTATTTGACTCTGTCTTTTGAATCACTTTTTCATAAGTGAGTAGCACCTTCACTATGTCGTATTTAGTGAACTGCCAGATCTGATTAGTGCTGGGCTACCGTCATGTTTTCATTTGATCTGCATTCATATGTTCATGTATCTCATTATTATGATTATTTTTTTATTGTTTTAAGTTTAAAGAAAAGTGAGTAATGCTATTGTATACTCTTTTACAGTTGGTCACTTTACGAGGGTCTATTTTAGAAGATGCAGTCGCATCAACCTCACGACATGGCACTGTGAGGGGTCTTCCCCTGAAGGAGGTCCTGGAGCAGGTGGTCCCAGAGCTCAGTGTGTCCTGTTTAAGACTTTCCCTGGGTACACCCAAAGCCACGGAGCAGCTCCTTAAACTCGACGAACAAGGAGTGAGTTCTTAATTTACCCCACTGGGTTGCATTAGCTAGTGATGGTTTGTCTAATAATAATAATAATAATAATGATTCAATTTTATCTACATTATCTTAACTTACAAACTAGTACAAGACAGATATCAGGTGTGTTGTTGACTTGATGTGGTGCTTGACTGTTTTAAAAGTACAAGAGCACTACTGTGTTAATATATGGTGCTAATAATATGTTGTACGTTATGTTTCTGATATTTTTAGTTGAGTCAAAAGCACAAGGTTGGTGTGCTGTTGTGCCGTGCCGGCCAGAGCACAGAAGAGGAGATGTACAACAATGAGGAGGCTTCTCCCACCTTTGCTGCATTCCTGGAGCTGCTGGGGGAGCAGGTGCTACTCAAAGGATTTACCAAATATGCTGCGCAGCTTGACACAAAAAGTATGAGTAACTAGTACACAAACTATTTACAACTCGTGTGAAATTAGGTAATAATATATTTTGTCATCTTTCTAGCTGACTCCACCGGTACTCACTCCCTGTACACTTCCTATCAAGGCTATGAGATCATGTTTCATGTATCCACAATGCTCCCATACATGCCCAACAACCCACAGCAGGTATAAATCAGCTTTTGTTGTATGTTATATTCAATTTTCATTTTAGACAACACATCCTGTCAGCATGACTTATATAGTTTTGTGTGTTTACAAAAATTGCATTTTTAAGGTATGTCTCATTTGATGCAAATTTTAGGCATATTTATCTGCATCATTTAGCAATAATTTGTCAAATAACAATACACATTTTAAAAATGTTGTAACATCGACAAGTATTAACTAAAGCCTCTAGATGGCAGCATTGTTATGTGAATAGCTTGTCTACCTGTCTTTATCTAGTGTGCAAAAGCCTAAATCTACTTAAAATATTAGATTTTTAAGAATTCAAATCTTTACATCAGCTCTGATGTGGGAGTAAAATCTCCCAACTATTTGCAGTAGGTTCGTGTCAGTCCACAGTGGAGCAGATTACATAACTGTTTTTTTCACACTTCCCGCTGCAGATGAAGAGCATTGGCAGGCCTCACATCATACAGCCTGAGCACAGGAGCCCACACAGAGCTGTTATTAAAATAAGAGTCATGTAGTGAATGTCTGGATCTTTTACTTGACAGACTTTTCAGTCACAGGATCTGTCACTGAACTTTGTAGACACCTTTAATTATATAATGAGTCCTAATTTTCTGTTTTCTCTTATTTCAGCTCCTAAGAAAAAGACACATAGGCAATGACATAGTAACTATAATCTTTCAAGAACCCGGAGCTTTGCCTTTCACCCCTCAGAACATACGCTCACATTTTCAACATGTCTTTGTCATTGTCCGAGTGCATAATCCCTGCTCTGAAAACACCTGCTACAGGTAAAGTCCCTAATGACGGATAATGTGTATTAACTATTATTTTGAATATTTCTTATTGATGTCTACTTTTATTCTTCCAGTGTTGCTGTGACAAGAATGAAGGATGTGCCACCTTTTGGGCCACCTGTTCCAAATGCCATTATGTTTCGTGATCCGGAAACCTTTCGCAACTTCTTATTAGCCAAAGTTATCAATGCAGAGAATGCTGCCCATAAGTCTGAGAAGTTTCACACTATGGCAACGCGAACACGTCAGGAATACCTTCGTGACCTTGCAGAAAACTATGTCAGCAGCACACCACTGGACTCGGTGGGCAAGCTGAATAACCTTATTTCTCTGGCATCTAAAAAACGTGAGCGCTCAAAGGCCCGAGAGGGTGCCGAGCTGGGGGCTGCTGGAGCAGTGGCTTGGAGGGTCCAGGCTCAGGACTTTAGTGGAGGGGGGGCAGAGCTGCCCTGTGCCTTGGGTGTGTCAGCAGAATATGTACTTCTAATTGACTGCTCCACTAAAGAAGTCGTTTTCAACTGTTTCTGTGCCGATGTTATCGGCTGGACACCAGAGAGACTTTCTCTGAAGATTTTCTATGGTAGAGGGGACCACATCTCCGTGCGCGTCCCAGAAGGCTGCGCACAAGATATTAGGGAAATTGTGCAACGCTTAAAGGTTGGGTCCTCTCAATTGTGAAATCCAAAAAAATTAATTGAAATTGTATTTGCTTTGAATATATTAGAATAATTATGCATTTTAAAACAAAATCTTTTGTTGTTCTTTGTTTTCGAGTAGTTTCTAACTGTGGGATGTGAAACTGTTGATATGACATTAAGAAGAAATGGACTAGGTCAGCTGGGCTTCCATGTGCGTCTGGATGGGACCGTGGCTGAGGTATGGTCATTCTCCGTTGTGCCTCTTTAATTCACTTCATAGATTACAGTGTAAAGGAGCACTCTGTTTGGTATACAGGTGGAGGAGTATGGCTTTGCCTGGCAGGCAGGGTTGAGGCAAGGCAGTCGTTTAGTAGAGATTTGCAAAGTTGCAGCTGTGACGCTATCCCATGAGCAGATGATTGACCTCCTCAGGACTTCAGTCACCGTCAAAGTGGTCATTATCCCACCTTATGAAGAAGGAAAGCCTCGCAGGTAGGTTAAGATCTCCTTTTGTTAGTTTAATATAACAATAGTTTGGTAATTGCAAAATGCTTTGCACTGACAAATGCAGACCACCCCATGGGGTTATAGTAAAGAAGCTGTTAATAATTCTTATGCTGAGGGTGTGCAGATGTTTTTAACCTTTGGAACTTTATTAGCGAATGGCAAAGGTGTATGAGTAATGACATTTTCTTCTGTGAAATTTTAAAACACTGTGAAATGTGAAAAAGCTGTTGCAGTCTAATAACAAATATAAGTCTACAACTCTAAACTGCTAAATATTTACTTTGTGCCTGACATCTAAGTAGTAACAGTAGTAGAAAACCATTGCTTGGGATCCAGAATGCACACTTCTTCAATACTTTACAAAGATGTGAATCTGCTCTCTTGTGAATTTCTGTTTTTAAATGAATGTGATTGGCATGTGGATTAGCCAATCAGGGGCACCTATGGTTCACCACAAAAAAAGGGAAATAAGGGAAAAAATATCACTGGAGACTGAAAAACACCTAGGATTTCAGAAGAATCAATTAGCCAAGGACTAAAATCTTTTAGTATAAGGTGAGATGAATAAGACTATTTGTAAATAACACGTGACCAATGAGCTCTTTCATTTCACATGTGCCACTGAAAAAAACTAGTCTGATTGCAGGATCACGTTTGTTCAGGCTTGAGATACAGAGACCAAACTGATTGGGCTTGATATAAAAAATATAGAGAGATTTCATTTTGGATTTCCAGGCAAAGAGAACCAGTCAATAATTAGCTAAACAGCAGTGACACAGCAGACTACATGCACATTTCTCACTGCAACAGACTTTGGGATCAGACACAGTTGAACTGAACGTTTCTTAAATAACATGTTTCTGAGTCTATGTGGTGAAAAAATAATTGCCAGGTGAAAAAATAGCTCCTTGGACAAAAACTTGTTAAAAAAAAAAGCAGAGAAACACGTTTTGTTTATTTGTTGTGCTGCCTGTAGTTCTGCCCTTGGTGCCCCTTAGTGGGAATGTTGAGGAGCATTTTTCAAACACTGACGTCAGTTTAGCCCAGTAACCACATCCTAGGATATAATGAAGTCATAATTTTGGAGGGGGCAGGGCCTAATAAGTACCACCGTTTTTGAAGGAATGATCCAAACAGAAAATGCTTATACGTTGAACCTTATCATTAAGTGTTAGAGATTAGCTTTACAAACTTGCCAAATAAAACTCAAAGTCCATTCAACTGCCAACAATAATGTTTTGTGTTTAGTAATTTAATGTCACCACATTTTGAAGCTATTTTGAAAACATTTATTTTAACAGAGACAATAATCAATAATACTGGGATGTAACATGGATGCTGTTCTTCTCTACATTCTCTCTTTGACTTATTTGCCTTTGTGTGACACTCAAGCATATTGCATCAAAATATTGTTCTACACAAAAATATATTTGTGTTCTACAGAAGAATAATGGTAAAAAAAAGTAGAAATAAAGATGGAGAGGAAGGCTGGAGTGTATAGTTAGGAAGAGGATTGCTCTGGGAGGAGGATGTGTCTCAGCACCACGAGACTGAAAGATGTGGGTGGAAGAGTGAAAGAGTTGTTAGTGTGTTCCCTATGCATGCTGCTTCAGTTGTGGGCAATTGCAATGGATAATACTGCACCAGAGAATATGGGATTCATCTTATCTATAATTTTTGCCATTTCAAATAACGACTTGAGGCTGGAGATCTCCACTTGTGTGTTCCACTTATCAGGTGCAAGTAGCAGAATCTATTGATTTTGTTTTTGCAAATGTGTATTTTAGTTAACTATGCATGACTTGTGTACTATCAAGCTATTTTATTTAGTTTTTTGCAAACAGCATTTTATTCAGAAATTATTTGTGTTACGGTTGATGCAAAATTTCTGCAATCTTTCTTATTTCTCATTTCCCATTTTTGTCTGCCTGGGCAGCAACTGTTCCTGTCAGCCATCTGGTTTGTCTCTTTTGCCCACTCTAATTTGTTTGCCTTGTGCTACAGTGTGCAGCACAATGCTTTTATTCTCATATTACAGTCTGTATCCCCATCTTACAGTTGATAAGATTATGAACAGTACCTGCTGTTTGCACTTCATAATTAATGAGAATGAATGGCATGATATAATTACATCATAGAATTTAAAGGGGAAATACTGTTGTAAATGTGTCTGTTTTTTTAACTTTTTTTTAACTTTAGTTTTTACTTTTCTCCTTTGATTTCCAACATATTTAGTTGACCTGTGTATACTATATCTGAACATAATGAATATACTGTAGTTGAATAAGGTTCAGGGGAAGAATGTGTGGATATATGGATTTGCGAGCCGTGAAATATAATATAAAATATACACTATGAGAGCATAATACATTTGATGTATTCAGGTATACAATGCAGAAATGCCATGGATATTTGTCTGAAGTTCAAATTCATAATATCATTCTTTACTTTATAATGAACTGGTTGTGTTGTCAGGGGCTGTACTGAAGAGTATGAGATAAAGACCATGGAACAAAAACCAGAACCTGAGCCCCTGGCAGCTGGGTACCGACCCTCCCCTCGGCCCATGTGGCGGTGGGACAGCCCACCCATTCCCACAGGTTTCCAAAGCACAACCAATCCACAGCGCTGGATGCCCATGGGCCCCCCACCTCCACCGTTACCACGACAACACAAGGCGATACCCATCCCATATCGGGAGCCTCAGCACACCAATCTTAAGAGGTAATTAAATATAATGAACTAGAATTTATTTACTAATTGAGAATATACTGGCATTTTTATAGTCTTAATTTACCACACTCACTTTTCAAATATGTATAAATAAGTTATTGTCTGGTAAATCTTGGTCTACTTTTGCCTTTCAAGGCCAGTAAGCTACCCAGAAAACCACTACTGCCTGTCACCTGTCGGAGGTGAACGGATGCTACCCTACAGAAATCCTTCAGCCAGTTTTTCTTCCCCCTCCTCTGGCCTCTCCTCTCTGGCACACCCAGCAATCACACCTGGACCATTTGTACGCTACAAGCCTTCACCTGACAGGTGGGGGTGCATTACTATCACTGGCCATTCACATTAAAAACACCATCTACTTTAACTATTACTTGGAGCATCATATTCATTTCGTCTTTCTTTTTAACTGTAACACATACAAGCTAATATACATTTGAAGACAGAGCAGTTGAATATGGAATTTTGGAGGAGGGTATCTCCTGTACATTTTTTTCAAATTTAAATCTTTCCTTGGTCTAAACATTTTGATTTTGAGAGACTGTATCAACTCTGGAATAAAAGATCTGTTGTGTGGGTGGCTCTTCCTGACAGTCTGGCAGCCAATATGATTTAGTTCCACCTGCAGAAAATGTTTTATTCATCAAGACATATTCCCATCATGTTTCTGTTTGATAAAGTTTGTGAGACTTACCTTAACATTTTTTCTTTTCAGATTTGGAACAGTACCTCGGGCTGTGCCTTTTGAGCCCCATTTTAGTGTGGACATAAACTCCAGTGAATCTGGCTTCACTAGCCAGGACAGCACCATGGAGCGCTGCAAAACAGGTTCAGTCCATGGATTTTGCTCTGAGTGATTACATGTAGAAATAGTTGAGTGTAATTGTGTTTTTTGATGGGGGATGCCAGAGTTAAAATGTGCCATAAGTATTTAATCCTCTTTGCCAACTGTGGAGGTTTGGTGTAATTTGCGTTAATCCTGCGTGTCTGTGTTTTGTGTATAGAGCCTCTCTGGCACGTCCCCTCCTCCTCATCCCGTGGTCAGCCTGGTGCAGGGCAGAGAAGACTGAGGCAGGATGCTGCTGCTGTGAAAGACTCTCCAAACAGACACTCCAAAGTCAGTATGGCCTTCTTTTCTTCTCGCCATATCCATGTTAAATAGATGTTTGAAGATGAGATTGCTTAAAATGTGTAATTTTTGCAGGGAGAGATTCAATACTCCAGCCATTCCAGCAGTAACACACTGTCCAGTAACGCCTCCAGTAATCACAGTGACGAGCGCTGGTTTGATGGAGCTGGAGAAAGACGAGGTGACCCTTCTGAGACTGACCCAGACTTAAACAAGGGGGGCTCCAGTGACAGTGGGATCGACGCCTCCACGCACTACAATAACAGTCTACACGGGAGTGTGCCCAATAGCCATCCACATAAAGCTATGCACAGCTCAGCCACCTATAATGCCATCCAAGAGCTTTCAGTGGGACGAGGCAGTGGCACAGGGGAGAGCAAGAGGAGGGAGTCATCACCCAAAGGCTATCGCACAAGGACCTTCCCACCTCCAGGCTCCAGCACTGAGAAAAGGGACATATATAAACCAAGGTAAACTCATACTTCGGAATTTATGACACTGTAATTACTATTTTCAGCCCAGAAAAAAAGGAATTAAAAACATGTCAATCACATATGTATAATCCTTATGTATTCACATCTGATACATTAGAGATTACAATCACTTAATCCTACTACTGATGATCCAAAGAGATCCTCTGCTGCTGCACTTAACTCCTTTAATCTACATTTACAAGTTTTGTCTCTTACCATAATCAAATATACTTCACACAAAACATGTCTATGAATTATTTAAAATTTCTGTATCCCTAAAGGCTTAGATTAATTCTGCTATACAGTTGTTTATTTGTAACAGGACTTTTGTATCAGTCTCTAGCAGACATCATTATGCTAGTAAATTTAATATGAAAAACTTTGTTTTTCACTCAGGGCCTACACTCCTCAGGGCTATAAGACTCCGGCAGCAGAGAAGACTCGGCCTGTGCGAGCTGCTACCACAACACCAACTTCAGCTCAACACAGCTCCACCCCTTTGTCTACCTCTGCTCCGAAGTCTTCATATGGGAAAAGTAGGCCTGCAACCTGGCAGGTGGAGGACTCCACTTCTGAAAAAAAGTAAATAAAGACCTATATCTTCTCTGTACTATATTCTGATGTAAAAAGATAATACTGACTTTTTTCTTTCTCCAGACAAGTTGACACAAACTCGAAGAATGTATTTGGTCAGCCGCGACTGCGTGCATCATTGAGGGATTTGCGATCTCCCAGACGAACATATAAGAGTACAATAGAAGATGACTTGAAGAAACTGATTATAATGGATAACCCTGGAGAAGCTCCAGAGAGAGAAACTGTAAGAATGACAATAATACATGATCCAACTTCCATTTCAAACATTAACAGAAGAAGTCACTGGTTTCCTTTCTCTCAGTCTCCCAGATGTACATTGCAGCGCACCTTCTCCGATGAGTCACTGTGCAGTGGACGCAGAGATGCTTCCTTTGCCAGCTCTGAGAATCAGAACGCACCCACTGACGTGCTCTTCACCTGTACACTGCCCACGCGCAGACAAGCCTCCTCCAACAACCACTCCAGCCAACTTCAGAACAAAAAGGGTAAGTTTGTCATACAGAGATTAAGCTGTATAAAGTGGTCCTTATATTTCTACTAATATTTGTCTGTGTGCAGTCCCACTGTCTGCGTCAGAGCTGTCGCTCACTGAAGTAAGAGACAAGGTTTCCCATCTGAGAAGACTAGACCCTGGCCTAATGCCTCTGCCTGACACAGCCTCTGGGCTAGAGTGGTCCAGTTTGGTGAATGCTGCTAAAGCCTATGAAGGTAAGTGTATACTACATGTTCATTGTGCCTCACCAGTGAGAATGCCTGAAATTTAAATATTATAAAACTGAAGCTGAACTCTTTGTGGCAGCACAAAGAGCCGTGTCTCTCTTTTCACTGAATGAGCCTTTAGTTGGTCCAGATTTGAGACCAGCCAGCAGTCCGGTCCCGTTTCAGACACCTCAGACTCCACGGACAACTCCAACCTTCAGTGGGTAAGTCTACTTACGCTAGCAAAACAAGGTTGCATCAAGTCATCTGGACCAAATTTTAGAATGAAGAGTGAACATTTGGTCCGAATCCTATGTATCCCACATGGATGACGACATCTCTATTTGAAATATCACATTTCAGTTAAACAAACTAATTCTCTGTCACCAGAGAGGAGACGCCAAATGATTTGTCTGGACGACTGTTCCACCTGGAAGTGATGTTGAAACAACTTAACAATGATCTGGAGAGAGTAAGTTTGTCTTAAACTATTATTAAGAACTTTCAGTTTGTCATAACAATCTTGCAATTAACCTTGTGCTGCAGGAGAAGCAGGATAAAGTTGTCCTGCTGGCAGAGATGGCAAATCTGAGAGAAAACAACCAGCGTTTGCAAGAGGAAAGTCACACGGCCAGTGAGCAGCTGCGGAAATTCAGCTTGCTTTTTACCAACCTCAATAAGGTGGAAAGTGAGCATGAAGGGCACACTGTAGGACATGAAACAGACTCACAAAGGGAGTGAACTGCTGCACAGGAAAAAGTCTATCTATGGGAACATGTTTCTGTCCCAATTTTTCCCCATGGTTTCTTGCACACTTAGTGGCAAAATTGCCACAACCTCAGATTTGACTGGACTGCCTTAAAGACCCTCATAGAGACCATGTCCCAGTTGTCTGAGTCGCATTATTTTATAAAGAGACTCAACTCTTGTGCTATAAAGCTATGCTACAAAGACACCAATAAGAGTATGACTATAGACATTACTTTTCCTGGAGAGGCCTAATACTGTTGGAGCAAATCAGCCAAAAAAAAGAGACTACAACCCACATATCCCATAATGCACTATAGGGTTTCAATGCTCTACAGTGGCGTACTGTAGATAAAATGTGACTGGTACGACTGGAAACAACCAATACTGTCAAAATGGACCCTTGTTGTCTATATGAGACTGAGGGTACTTTAAATACTCGGAAGCATTACTGCACAAGTGATTGTGTACCTTTTGTATAACTGTGTGAGACATGGAAGAGTTGGTATGAGAATAAATGAAAACTTATTGTAAATTTCTTATTAGCCCATGGCATTCAGTTTTTTTGTTTACATGGATGAGAGCGGTCCAATGATGTGAAATCAAGCCATGGTACGGAGCAGGAAAATGCTGTATTTTCATACACATCAATTGAAACTAGTATAACATTTTTATTCAAAACCCATTGACACTGAAGCTTTTATCATACCAATTTGTACGCCTGAACAGAACTATTTATACTCCTAGCTTGCCTAATTATAATGTGTATAAAATCTATTTTTAATACTTGTTTTTTCCATTTGCTGGTAGTGACTGGATATTTTTGCAATTGGTGCAAAAAATCGATTTCACAGCTGTACTTCCGTAAATATCACTAAATAATTGTACTGAATTTTGCCTTGTCCTATACTTGTGGAGCACCACAACTCCCTGGTCTGACTGGAACTGTTTTATCCAAACTTCCCCAACTCTCAGGTTCCTCGAGATAAGCTGTCAATACATAATACAAATGTGACTGTATTTTGGTTGAATAGGGAACAAGTGCTTTAAGAAGCTGGACATACAACTCCACATCTCCGTAACAGTAGTTCAGTCTCATGCCCACACCTCAGTTGTGATTCAAGTTTTACTTTTTAATGTAATTTGTGTAAAGGGGCTCAGTATGTTTTAATTTTAAGATATTTATAGCGCATACAATGACTCATTAAACCAATCGTTGCATTGTGGTTAATGGTATTGTACAAGTAGGATGTTAATAGCTAGTAAATATTTTGATAATTTATTTTAACCTGTTGGCCAATGTTGCAAATTTGTGAAGAGGGTACTGTTCTTGCTGAGCTCTATAAATGTTGACTGCATTTTATATCAGATGCAATGAATTTATTTGGGTTGTAATAAGTGTACATTTAAACTGTAAATTTGCTTTTTATTTTATAAAATTAACTTTTGAACACTGCTTCATTTGTTTTGCTTCACCTGGTAGATATTACAGTCCATCACAAATACTCTTTTTGTGATGAAACACAAATTACTATCCATAATCAACCACATTATCCTTTGACAGTAAAGATTCTATTCATAGTACCATACAACTTAATAAAGAACTTTACCCAAGCTTAAAAATATATTTATTAATTTCAATGGTAAGATGCATTTTGTACATTAAGTATTAAAATTCTTTTTCGTGCATACAGTAATGACAAATGACAGTGAATAGTGAACTAGCGAATCTATGACCCGCACATGAGGCACTCGTCCTTGTTCTCCAGTGAACACACCATGGCTGCTTTGTTCAGCTCCTTCAGCTCCTGCTCTGATGGTTTGGCAGACTGGACTTCCTTCAGCTTTTCTTTGTTCAGAGTGAACTGGATGGGGTTGGCTGCTGGCTTGGTTCGCAGGTAATACATCCCAGTTTTCAAACCCTGGAACAGGATAAATAATTACTTTGGCTGTCATTTAAGTTCTCATTTTATTTTGCATAATTTGTTTCCTCCTCACCTGCTTCCAGCCATAAAAGTGCATGCTGGTCAGTTTGCCGTAGTTTGGCTCTGCAATATGAATATTTAGGGACTGGCTCTGGTCAATGTAGGCACCGCGGTCTGCAGCCATCTTTAGTATAGTCTTCTGAGATATTTCCCAAACAGTTTTATACAGCTGTTTTAAATCATCTGGGATTTCAGAAATGTCCTATAGTGGAAAAAGTGATAGCATTAAAACTCAAAGCCACACATTGTTACAAAAGATGATTGTTTATCGAAAAATTACCTGTATGGATCCATTTTGAGCAATGAGCTTATTCTTCATTTCCTCGTTCCACAGCCCCCGTTCAGTCAGGTCCTTGAGCAGATGTGGGTTTACGATCTGAAACTCTCCGGAGAGGACTCTGCGTGTGTAGATGTTGCTAGTGTAGGCTTCGATGGACTCATTATTACCCAATATTTGTGCTGTGGAGGCAGTAGGCATGGGGGCCAACAACAAGCTGTTCCTTATACCATGTTTAGCTATCTTCTCCTTAAGCAGTTTCCAGTCCCAGAGCAGAGTCGGTACCTTCTCCCACATGTCGTACTGCAGAATGCCCTTACTCACTGGAGAACCTGGGTAGGTCTCATAAGGCCCATCTTTTTCTGCTAACTCACAGCTTGACTCCAAGGCAGCATAGTAGATGGTCTCAAAGATCTGGATATTCAGCAGCTGGGCTTCAGGACTTTCAAATGGATAACGCATGAGAATGAAGGCATCTGCGAGACCCTGCACACCAATTCCAATAGGCCTGTGGCGTCTGTTTGAGTTCTCCGCCTCTGGAACTGGGTAGTAGTTTATGTCAATGATCTTGTTGAGGTTTCTTACAATTACTTTAGTGACTGAGGCAAGCTTTTTGAAGTCAAAGGTCCGTTCTGGAGTTACATACATGTTGAGTGCAATAGAAGCCAAGTTACACACAGCTACCTCATCTTGGCTTGTATACTCCACAATCTCTGTGCACAAGTTACTGCATTTGATGGTGCCCAAATTCTGCTGGTTACTCTTCCTGTTACAGGCATCTTTGTACAACATGTAAGGAGTTCCTGTCTCTGTCTGAGACTCTATGATGGCATACCACACCTGCTGAGCCTTGACTACCCGTTTCACTCTGCCCTCCTGCTCGTAGCGCGTGTACAGCTTCTCAAACTCCTCCCCCCAACACTCATCCAGCCCAGGGCACTCACTGGGGCACATCAAAGACCAGTCCTGGTTGTTTTCCACCCTCTTCATGAACAAATCAGGGATCCATAGGGCATAGAAGAGGTCTCGTGCCCTCTGCTCCTCTTTACCAGTGTTTTTCTTTAACTCAAGGAAGTCAAACACGTCAAAGTGCCATGGCTCCAGGTACATGGCAAAGGCACCCGGTCGTTTATTGCCACCTTGGTCCACGTAACGTGCTGTGTTGTTATACACCCTCAGCATTGGCACAAGGCCATTTGAATTACCATTTGTTCCTGCAATGTAGCTACCTGTTGATCTAATGCAGCTAACTGCTACACCAATCCCTCCTGCAGATTTTGAGATGAGTGCACATTGTTTGAGTGTGTCATAAATGCCTTCAATGCTGTCATCCTTCATGGCCAGTAGGAAGCAGCTGGAGAGCTGGGGTCTGTTGGTGCCTGCGTTGAACAGAGTGGGAGAGGCATGAGTGAACCACTTCTCAGACAGCAGGTTGTAGGTCTCAATGGCCGCGTCAATATCAGTTTTGTGGATTCCAACAGCTACTCTCATGAGCATATGTTGTGGACGCTCAGCCACTTTTCCATTGATTTTCAGCAGGTAGGAGCGCTCTAGGGTTTTAAAGCCAAAGAAATTATAAGAAAAATCTCTATCATAGATTATAGCAGAATTGAGGCGGTCTTTGTTTGCAAGGACAATATCTAGGGTCTCTTGGGAGATCATGGGGGAGTGGCGCTTGTTTAAAGGGTTAACATAGTTGAACAGATCCTCCATGACATCACTGAACACCTTCTTGGTCTCTTTATGGAGGTTGGACACAGCAATGCGTGCAGCCAGGAGGGCATAATCGGGGTGCTTAGTGGTCAGTGTGGCAGCAATCTCTGCAGCGAGTGTGTCCAATTCCACAGTGGTCACTCCACTGTACAGACCTTGGATCACCTTCATTGTGATTTGTGCGGGGTCCACAAACTCCGCGTTGAGCCCATAACAGAGCTTTTGGATTCGAGAGGTGATTTTATCAAACATGACGCGCTCCTGGCGTCCATCTGAAAAAATACAAAATATTGATGATGCCATTAAGATGATAATACTGTAAATTATATTTTAATAGACATTTTGCAATAAAAGGTTATGCCATATATTCATATTTAATTACAAATTACTGATGATTCATACAGGACATCTAAATATAATACAAACAAATAGGGTTATAGTGGGCAATAGGTGGCGTAAAAACAAATTTAACCAAAAATGTAAATGTAAAACCTGTCAATAATTAACATGAGCTCTTTGAGGTTTCCTGAAGGAAAAGGGAAAACGCCACAAAGGGTTTGGCGCCAACTGAGACTGACTAACGAGGACTTGTAAAGTACAAACGCCACAACAGCTTAGCTTCAGTGCTAACAAAATCGCAGTCATTTTCGAAGGAGACGAAAATACATTTAGATTTTCTATTTAGGTGAACCTTGAGTGAGCAAGTACATATTTCTATGTTTGCACCGTACTAAGTACAAACTAGCTAAAGAGTTGGTTGCAGTACAAGCAGGAAATGCAGATGCTATTCAATGTTAAAGAAAACAGACCTCTTTTGATGACATGCATGCTGTTCAAGTATGATGCAGCACCACCAAAGATACAAAATCCAAGTTATTCGCAGAAGAAGCGGCGTTACCACAACAGACCTCGACCACCTGCTGAAATAAAGCGCGACTGAACCTAAAATTGCCGCTAATACGCTTTTTGTACGTTTGGGAAGCGTGTTGTGAAACGGTAATTGACGCCTCTATTGACCAATCAGTGAGAAGAAAATACGGGCCTTTGTATTTTTAGACCAATAAGCTGCAGCCGGAGGTGACGTCTACTTCCGCTTATTACGTCAAACGAAATGTGGCGGGGAAACACGAGGGTCTGACGCATGGATCTATTAAGGGCTGACGGCGGGATCCGGTGAAAAGTGGGTCACCGGTGTTTGTTTTTGTAGCCTTTAATTACTCGTGAATAAACTGTATCCTGTCACAAAATATACGGAGGTAACTTGACTTATGGCTCTTGTAACATCACGAGTGTCGTTTGGACTCCGCGGCTCTAGGTCGCAGTAAATCTCAAAAACAGCGCAACATAAACACGACGAAGAACGATTCTGTGTAGTTCACATGAAAGTTTACGTCTATGGTCTGTGGGTTCTCCTAACATGTGCAATCAACTGGTTAGATGTTGAATCTTGAAGCTTTTATGGCTCCTTTTGAGTTGAGCTATCTACATGTTTTACCTGTATTTGTAACTATAGTAACTGTGTGTGGGGCATCCTACAGGAGGACGATTCAAAATGACTTTATTAGCTAATCTTCCCATGATTTACAAACCTCTACGGGTAACGTAAATGTTATTATATCGTTATAGTGAAGACTTGGAGAGAGACTGTGAAGCTCTTCTTTTTGGCCTAGCTCTTAACTTCCTGCTATTCACAACACGGCGCACTGGACACGTAGCTTTTAGCACATAACCAAGCTGTCATAAGTCAAGTCATGTCCCGGCACAGCCGACGGTACAAGCCTCCGCCGCAGGACTGTAGCAGTGCCTCTTTGTCCGGCTGTGACCGCGTGTGGATGCCCCGTGTCCGCGTCCTCTTGCTCTGCCTAATCGGGGTCTTGGTGCTGGCCATGGTGCTGGGAATATTTTTATCCAACGACTCTATCGATGGGAACTTTGCGAACCACTTTCCAGAAACAGACTGGACAAAAGACAGAGTAAGTGTTTTTCTTTCATTTGTTGAGCTCTTGCAGTCTTTGCTTGGTCATAAGGGAACATCCACATGCTTATTTTGAAACAGCTGTTACTGTGCAGTTCTCAGACTCTCATATAGTAATTTGATATATGTGTTTGTTTATTGTCATATTCTATTCTGCAGTTGTCTCATAAGCCAAGTAAGTGTTCAACTGCTCAGATTCGGCACTTGGCCTCTCAAGTTGATGGAAATCGTTTATGGGAGACCCATTTGAGACCCATTCTTATAGAGAGACTTCCTGGGACACCAGGCAGCCTGGCAGTGCAGCAGGTTGTATAAGCATGTACATTTGACAATATTTTATTTATTGAAGTAGTGGTTAGTCTTTGTATTAACTTCATTTAATGATCTTGTTCCAGCATATTGCCTCCACACTGTCTTCACTGTTGGCAGGCTGGAGCATTAATTTAGACTCTTTCCAGTCTCCAACTCCACATGGCCAGGTGACTTTTACAAACATTGTGGCCACACTGGACCCTGTGGCACCTCGGAGACTACTTCTAGCCTGCCACTATGACTCTAAATCCCTTCCCTTAGACCCGCGAGACCCCAAAAGGGTATTTCTGGGTGCCAGTGATTCAGCTGTGCCTTGTGCTATGATCCTGGAGCTTGCAACATTGCTAGATGCACAACTTAAAATGTTTAAACAGCAGGTGTGTGGGCTTTTTGTCAGTTTCCTTGAAATTCTTGACACATTTTATAATGTGATTTTTTTAATTGAATTATGACAGAGTTGTATTTATCATTATCCAGCTCAGCTTATTTCCCTTGTTGAATAATACACTCTAAATTTTTAATAATAGTTTATTTTCCTACCACAGAAACACCCAGTAACTCTTCAGCTGGTGTTTTTTGATGGTGAAGAATCGTTTGAAGAATGGACTGATAGTGATTCTCTCTATGGCTCTCGGCACATGGCTGAACAAATGGCCACCACACCTCACCCCAGGGGCTCTGCACACACCACAATGCTTCAGGCTGTGGTAAGGAAATGGTCTACTTTCATCGAAATGTATCTAACAGTTAACTCATGCAAAGAATGACTGAACATATATTTATTTACAGCAACAGCATTTACAACATATTTTGGCCTCTGTGTTAAAATAGTTGTCTTCATTCTTTCATATACTGTGTAGTGATTATTTGCCAAAGAATACAAACTAATGTAAGTATGAGCAAATTAATGTCCAATAATCACTTTGAGGAACCATGTGTATGTACTTTATGCAGTACTTGATATTCATTCAGAAATGCAGTTTATTTCCAAGTTGGCTGCCACACGTCAGGGTTACATGATTTCAGTTCTTGCTGCCTCTCCTGCCCAGTTAAAGTTAAAACCACAGGCCCACCCAGGTTCACGCTGCTCTACCTGTACTAGCCCACTATGTTCCGTAGGAACTTTATGGACTAAATGTTAGGCTTAACAAATTACCAAAAAATAACAAAGACATAACAATACTAAATCAAACATTTATCAAATTAGAACATAAACTATAAGAATTTGACATAACAAAATGTTTAACATGGCTCCTACATTTTTTAACACTACTTCTGTACTTAAAGGATCTTTTTGTGCTTCTGGATCTGCTTGGAGCCCCCAATCCCATAATTGTAAATCACTTTGATAACACCGCACGTTGGTTTGATCGTCTTATTACAGCAGGTAAATTTTAGACTTAAGAATGAATAAGAAACAATTTTATGTTCTAATGGTCCAATCTTTTAAAGAAAAAAGACTCCATCGACAGGGTCTGCTGGCTTCACATACTTCTGAACAAGCTTACTTCAGGAAAGACTTGTATCTGGGGCCTGTTCAAGATGACCACATCCCGTTTCTTCTCAGAGGTTGATTATAATGTTTATATCAAATTATTAACATGATTATTTCCTAGTGTCTAAAGCATAGTTTACCCTTTTGTATCCAGGGGTTCCTGTGCTACACGTCATTGCTACACCTTTCCCTCAGTTTTGGCATACACTGGATGACACAGAGGAGAATATGCATCGGCCCACTGTGGAAAACCTAACAAAGATTCTTGCCGTCTTCCTGGCAGAATACTTGGGATTGTATTAGACTTTGAGAAAAGGAGTCAACGTAACCAAAGACAATAGACTGTTTCCCCTGCCTAAATAATGTGACTTTGCATGATCAGAAATATTCTGGTTCATTCAATTTTTCTAAATGTTTCATCAGTTTCATCCTTGAAAATAGATTTCCTCCGATGATGAGCAAGCCATTTCTCAGGGGTATACTTTTATGCTTATTTCATTAAGGACTCCAGTCCTTCAAAATTAAACAAAGAAAAATAAAAACCTGAAGTTGAATGATCATGTTTGATTATTTCAAAATGTTAATCATTGTGTAAAAAGATTTGAAGTACTTTGCTCTCACCAAGCAGAAATGTTGAGCATGCCTATAATGGGAAGAATTGTATCGTTAGTTAACCACAAGAGGGCGACATGAGTGTTGTCATTGGCCCTTGTGACATCACATAACTATATCAATATCAAGACTACAAACAAAGCGAATTTACATTTTCTACAATAGTTGGTGTATGTAGTTTATTATTACAATATGTAATATAAAAATATAATTTGAATAATGAATTAAACATGTATATAAAAAATGCATTTCAAACTATCAAAAGTTTAAAAAAAAGTTCAAACATTATCTTTGGTTAAAACTGGAGTTTGGGCAAGAACAAACTGGATAAAATGTGCATAACATGTGCTTACAAACACATTGTCTTTTTTGGCAAGAAATGTACAGTACATTACATCTTGACACCTAGCACGACATTCACAGTTCACAGGATACATTTCCCTTTATGCGTCATGAAATGGAAAACTATCCCAATTCACAATGACCATGATGCAGACCTTCTTATTTGACAGTAAGACCATAACTGATTGACAAATGCTTCAAAAACAAAATACATAGAATACACAAATACAAACAAGCTTGTAAAAAATATATATTGTAACATTTTAAAAATGTATGATAATTTTGTACCATTGAACTGTGATACAACAAGCACACAATCATATTGAATAAGGAGACTGCTTTAGCATTATTAGCTGACGCTATAAAGCAGAGTTTGTGACTCCTCAGGCTATTTGAAAACTTGAATGTTTAGCGAACATTTTTATTATAGCACTTTTGCTCATTGTTCTAATCTATATTAGTGCACTGTACTGATACCAATTTAGATTGAGATGAACTACATGAAGAAATTGAAGTTAATGGTCTGTAGTTCTGAACAAACATACAGTGCTTTACATTAAAGTTGTAATATTAACATCTACTGCAATTGGCAGCTCTGGACTGGTAAAAAAAAATCTGCTTTGGCAAAAAAACAAAACATACACACAGTATAAAATCTGCCCTTTGTAACCATGTGAAGTTTAGTGTAAACACTAAAATGCAATGTGCAAAATATACAAACAAGATAAACAGCTACATTTATAAATGTTGGGCTAAAATAGATTCTGTATTACAGGTTTAAAAACCTACAATACAATTTAAGGCACTTAAGGCAACAAGACTGCAAACATCAAATTGTAATGCACCATTATGTTTCCAAAAATATTATCTAGGTAATAATATCCTATGTAGTACCAAAACCTTGCATTTACTTTACAGAAATGTGGTGGGTCAAAAATATTGGTCATCCAAGTAACATAAATAATAATCATGCAGTTGTGGAAAAAACTATGCTCTCCTCATTTAGATATTAAAATAGTTCATGCACACCAAAGCATACATGTACATCATATCATTTTTTACATTTTGGTTGCCACAACTTTGAGTTAAGAACTTAAAAGTGCCACTGTGGTTTTGGTTTTGAGTGAGCAGTGCATTATAATGCTTTTACCAAAAAGGTCGACACTAGAGGCACTAATGGCATTTTAGTTGATGATGTAGTCTACAGACCCAAATCATCATCATCAACAGGCACAGACTGTAGTTGTGTAAGAATTTTAGACTCTCCTTCAATGTCGTCTGAACTACCAAGTGGTGACCTGGTATCCATTCCCTGCTCAGGAGAAGGGCTCCCCAGAAGCAGGGATTCCCCTCCAGGCAGGCCTGCTAACAAAGACGAGTCAACATGGAGATCGCTTTTGCCACGTACATCAAACAGCTGAGACAGATTTGATCCCGGGCTCCAGGCAGAATGAGACAGTTGTGTGTTTGATGTCAGTCCACTATATGTGGGACTAAGGGTCAGCATGCTCTCTGGAGTGAGGGCACTCTGGGAGCTGGAGGAAAGTGGGTGCTCCAATGCCATAGTAGATTGGATTGGTGTCTGACTTGTAGTGAAGGCAGATGTAAAATTGCTGGGTAAACTTGGCATACTTAAAGGCTGTGAAGCAACTGAAGGCCCATTACTGGAGACAGGGGAAACCTCTGGTTTTGAAGACAAACCTGTGAGTTGAATTCCCGCTGGAATTGTCAATATTAGCTTGCCTTGCTGGACACTTAAGAATGGACTTCCACTGAGAAGCAGGTTGCCTATAAGAGAAATGTACAATTATCAACCAGTGACTAAATTAATAATAAAAAAAGCTTAAAGTACCTGGTGGAGTAGCAGGGAGTTGAATAATCCCAGAATTCAACAGCTGCACACTGGGACCCACACTGGCTGGAGAAGCTACAGTCTGAATGGGGCTGATGGTGTTGATCCTGAGGGGGGCCTGCCCTAGGCTAGGACCAGTGGGGCCAGATGCCAGAATCTGTACAGGAGGTCCAGCAGAAGGCACGGTCAGTGATGGGGTGGCAGGCACCACTTGTGGAAAAGAGATTGTGTTCGACGTCTGGATGGATGACACTGGCACCAGCTGTGGCAGTGAAACAGAAACCAACTGTGCATGAGTCCCTTTGGGTGCAGAAAACACTTGTGTTGGTGAAGCAATGGAAAGGAGTTGTGGTACTTGTATTTTTCCAACTGTAGCAATTGGACCATTCTGGTCCACCAGTTGACTAGTTAATTGTTGCGAAAGTTGATTTGTAGCATGTTGTGAAATGGACACTGTGGTTATACCAACTTCAGGCAGCGTTGACACAGCCTCATGCTGATGTACAAGTCTGTGGTCTGCAGTTATTGTACTTTGCAACAGTGAAGTTGGAGGTGAAAGTGGAGACACGGGGACCAACTGAGGACACTGGGACCCCTGAGTTGCTGATGAGTGTTGGACCAACTGGGAGACTGGTATGCCTTGAATAGAAGGGACTACCTGAGGGAGAGAGAGGACCTGAGGAGTGGAGGGAGTGGATGAAACAACTGAACTAGAGGCAGTTATAGGGGAGCTGGTAGTGGCAAAAACAACAAAGTTGCCCTCCTGATTACAGAGAGATGAAGAAATGACTGTTCTTGCAGATGCTATAGATGCTGGAAGAGTGATCAGTTCTTGACTTTTAGTTGTTTGTGTCAACAGTAACTTTGGTGCACTGTTTATAGTAGATGAAAAAGGTGTAGATGGTAAAAAAGACGAAGAGTCAGTATGGTGACGTAGTATATTAGGTTTGGTCTGCCTTTCTTTAGGAATGCTGATGTAGTCCAAAGTGTCTCTGTCAGTCTTGATTGGCATAGAAATGACTGATGGTGGGTTTGAGGCATGTGTTGTATTTGTGGCAACAATGACAGGCTTGTTGTCTGCATTGGGCTTATCCTCCTGTTTTGCTACGGTTAGTGCATGCTGTGGCTGTACATTTGGTTTTGTCATTACTTGAGAACCATCTAATATCAAAGAAGAGTTGCCTGCAACAGGACTTAGTGTTACAGTTTGACAGTCTCCAAGGTTTAGGCCATTGATGAGGACTCCACCTCCAGCACCAGAAATAAGGGAATTGCCATTTAGTAGAATAGGCTGAGGAGCAGTGAGAAACCCACTGGATCCATTCAGAATGAGCGGTCCTCCCGTGTTACCAGAAACAGTTGAAAAAGAGATGATAGATGAAGGCTCCTCTAACTGTTCTGGGACGTCATCCATGGCACTTGCTTCGTCCTCTGTGCTGTGGTTACCATCAGACTCACTAAAAGGAAATGGAATGATCATTAATTAACTGTAGAGAAAAAGCTGTATTTTTTACTGCAAAACCTTTTAATACAATTTCTATGGATTAGATCATCATTGGTTCTGGCCAGACTCATAACTAACTAAACTTTTGACATCCAGGCTGATTAGTTGTGGGTAAGGCCATATAATAGGTGTAGCCTTCATTCAAACAGTCTGACTTTAGCAGAAGGCCACATATACTTGCTCTTGTAATTGTATTTTTCAAAGAGCATTTCCTGCTCTAAGCCAAAAGGCTGTGAGCCTGCGACCAGTTTCCTGGCCCTGAAGCTCACATTTCACAACAAAGCATCATGCTCCTGCAGACCTGTGTGTGGCACAGTTGACAACACAAATGACACCGTTGTCTTCTACACTTCGCTCGCCTTTTTCAGGGGAGTTCTGCAAGTGCTCGTCAGACATGACATTAAGTTATATTTACGATTGGAAATATAAAGTGATGCCGCATGATCCTACCTTTTGCTGTGTGTCCCAGAAGGGGTCCTGTCCCTCTGTCTACGGTTCTTGAACCAGTTGCTCACTTGTTTGAGAGATAATCCTGTAACTTTGGCCAGGTTTTTCTTCTCGTCCGGACTCGGATACCTGTTGTTTTTGTAGCATTCTTTTAGTGCATTGCGGGACTTCTCTTTGAGAAGGTACACGGTCTCCTCTCCATCCCATATTGTTTTGGGCAAGGGAAACTTCTTTCTGAGACGATACTTATCCACAGCACCCAGGCTGCGGCCCCGGGACCGCTCAGCTTCTTTATATCGAGCCTTCAGGTACAGGTCCTGCAGGAACCCATGGTTAGACGGGTGGAAGTCATGGCTTTCCAGAATGGCGTAAAGCTCCTTGAACTCTTCGCGGTGGAAAGCCACCAGAGCCTGGGCCTTGAGAAGGGTCTCGTTGCCACGTAGCAGCTCGGACGAAGGATGAATCGTGGAGAGAAATCTCCACAGGCGATCCACATTACCCGCCTGCAGAAGGGCCTCGCACAGACACGATACTTGGTCAGTGGAAAAGCTCAGCTCAGACTTTTGTAAACTTTGTTTTTCCGATGCACTGGATCGGCCGAAATCTTCTTCTTCTTTGACTTGTGCTGGCGTATGTTCGTCTTTGGTCTTTGGTGATTGTTCCTCAGAGTCCAAAGACAAGGAAGCCATTTTACTTGTAACTTTTTTCCTGCAGTAGTTCCTCCGCCTCTCTCCCCTCCCTCGCCCGGGCTGCCACTGGACCAAACCGCAGTCTGCGCTCGAGCTGAGGCTTGCAACGCCCCAATCATAACATGATCTCTTTTAAGTTTTTTATTTCTGCTGACTTGTTGCAATACTGTAAAATTCGTCTGCATAGAGATACTTTCACAGTGGACCTCTGAAAGGCAAATATCAGATTGACCCATAGATCCCAAGTCCTTCATGGTGACAGCTACTATATCATCTGTATGTGGAAAGGTGGTAAAATGGTCATCCTAAAAACATTACCTCTGCACATTGTATACAGTAAAGTGCAGTTATACAAAACGGTGTCTGTGATCCCTCTGGCCGTCTATGGTACCATTCCACTAAGAAATGTAATTATTTTAGAAGTTTTACATTACTAAAAACTTTTGTCCAGTTGGAATTCAAAAAATTTAAAAATATGTCGTTTTAAAGTAGCTTTAGATGGGTAAATGCCCACAAGGGGAAATTCAACTGCCACCACATGCATACCCTACATAATAGAATACACGAATTAATAAAAACACATGCTAATCTAATTTAAATACTTTTCCCGACTAATAAACCTAACACACACGCGCACACTCACACGAGCAGTGATCCTTGTTAGGCCAAATAACAGCAAGGATCATGGATTTTCTAATCCTAGATGCTGTGTAATATTTTGTCTATACATTATTCTGATTCGCTTTCACATGGGTCTGTCAAAAAAAATTCCGCCCATCTTCTTCAACAGACACACATCATTGGTTGATGGACCAGTGTAGCTCGTTGATTGGCTGTTTGCCGTCAGTGGGCGGGTAGAAAGTTCCAGATCTGGGCGTAGCAGGAATTGGAGGTTTTGTTTTTGTACATCTGGGTAAGGCGCGTTTGCTGCGATTTTTCGGGACTATCTGCCATGGTTTTTCATTGACGTGACTCGCATTTGACTGGTGGAAGTGCATGAGTTACTTTATAGGGACAAAACGATCGATACATCCATACATTTGTAAGTTACTACGGCAACCTTTAAACGTAGCCAGCCTAAAGTGACTGCACGCCGTGAACTGCAACATGGCATCACCTCGTTTACAAGCTAAATAACTACAACACAGGCATATTCTTTTAATTAACCGTGTACTTTATTTTTATATGTAAGAAGACAACGTTGTGATCTAGTTTCGTAGTG
>JACN01119872.1:0-21259 GCA_000787155.1 Scartelaos histophorus | reverse complement strand
AAAATACATAATTATTCTAACAATTGTCATGAATTTGTTTCTGAGCCAGGTATTACAGGACCCATATTACCCAAATGTATAATATAATGTTGTTTCTTCATCAAAAACATACTTGGAGTTGTGTTTTGTTTCATTCACACATGTTTAAAACACAAACTTGCAATTTTAGGTAATACAGGAGGTGCTTCCATTTTGTTTTTAAACTTCATACACTTTCACTAGAATCCTTTATATTTCAGTCCTGGAATTTCCAGTTTCTAACAAACAAAATATAAACCTTGAAAACTACAGCTTCATGACATCACAAGGTGCATTTTGAGCTTTGGAGATTTAGAAAGATGAATAAACCAGGACTGGAAAGGAGTGGCTGCATAATCTAAAAATGTACTCAAAGTATTTTAATTGAGATGAAGTGTGGGTATATTCTGGGATAGGAAATTGTCTTGATACTGTCTCCAGCAGGATCCAGGCCAACAGAATTCATTATGCATGGAGCTTTAATCTTCTGCCATTACTTGTCATGTATCTCACGTAACGCATGGAAGTACTTACACGGCATCACTTTGTTCGGTTAAACCTATACATGCACTTTTAAGTCTTTGCTGGTTTAGTGAGAAAATCCAAGTACGAAATAGAGCGGCTTCTCCCAATTTGCATTCAAGTGAAGATGCACATTAATTGTCAAAGCTGGAGTTGTTCGAGGTGTTTAGAATAATCCTTGGATTTACCAGACATTTCTGTGTTGATAAAGCAGTTCCACCAGCTCAATTACCAGTGACCATAAAGCTGTGCCGTAAACCACAGTAAATACATATATTTGTCTGCTTATTACAAAATAAAGTGTAGAAAAAAGACGCTGTACCTGAGTCTTATGGTCTTAAAAATACATTAAAATAAAAAAAACTAGCTCATTTTAGGAGTTTTCAGTGGTTTCAGTTATTCTTAATTTACTTTATGCATTCCAAGCATCTTAATTATTCCTCGGCATGTTGAGTTTTTAAGTTTTTCACAACTTTCAAAGGCCAGATATGGTAATGCTAACAACAACTAGCATGCTAACTGTGCTTTTCCTGATTCTCAAACAAGAAAACTGCAAGAATTAAAATGATAGTCCTGTGCAGGTTAACTTTTGACTGTAGATAAATCTTTCTAATAATTGTAACTTCAATTAAGACCCAAATAATCAAGATTCTAATTATTTATTTCCATAATGAAGCGGTCTCATTGACTATTAGCAGTCTCGCCAGTGTTTCTCATTTCCTTCCGTCTGTCCTTGCCTGATTGAGCTATTGAGGACGTGTGTTACATGTGAATTTTCGGCGTTATTTATTTATTATTCAAGGGCTCTCGTCCGCGGTCACACTTAACAAGTCTAGACAGCGGGTCCGTCTTGTTGTCTATTTTGTTTGTAATATGTTGCCAAGTCACAGCCTCGCATGGCACATAATCAATAGCTGTAGGAAGGAGTAGACTAACTTGCTTATAGCTGGATTCTGAAGTCTCACTACTCGCACCTTTTGGATTCCTGGCTCTTCTCATGCATTATTCACGAGGTGGCATCACTTTGAGATGTGACCCGGCCAACAGATATGGTCCGTTTCCGAGGCGTTGTCAAGGTTAATGTGTCACACTCCAGACAAGGGTAATTTATTCATGAAAAAAAGACTTTGCTGATTGAGGCGACATAATTTGGTGAAATGGGTGAAGCGCGAGATCAGTGGACAGGTAATGTTTAAAAGAGCTACAAATATTATTATTATGTGTTTACATTTCAACCTTTTTTTTGATTATTTTTATTTTTATTTTTTATATGTCATGAATATTTTGTTTATTTATTTTTTTGGCTCAATATTTTGAATTCTTAAAAAAACTGATAAATGTCTGATTTCAGAAGTTTTAAACTTGTGATGGTTGGGCTTGGTTTGGGGTAAAAATTTATATTTTGACATTGTAACTGTTTTTTTTTTTTTCTGTTATATTTAGTCAATCATTAAGAAGGATTGGACAACATGTTAACAACTTTTATATTGCAGTGCTGAAGTACTATTGGATGTACTATTTTGTAGACTACATTCCAAATTTTATGTCATTTTTATTTAAATTATTTTTGCTGGTGCAGAGGGGTGGCGGGTGGGCAGGGTTGTTTTGTTGTTCCACTTAAAAGAAAATGTTCAATAAAAAGATTTATCAAAAAAAAAAGAGCTACAAATGATTCAGACTGGGCATGAATGTAATAATTATTTATTCCTTCACCAACCTGCAGGGACACTTACACTTCTCTCTGAGTCTGGTCAAGTGTAACTCCATACATGAAATACCGGAAATAGAGACTGAAAAATACTGTCATTAAAGTGATTCTACTGTAACCCAAATGCACTGTAATATGCCTTTAAATTATGCATTATAATGAGCACATAAACAAACCTATTACCCGAGCACTCGTTAAGACACTGGCTAAAGTGGTAAACATGAAAGAACAAAATCCTCATCATCTCTTCTCCTTTTGACCAAAGACTGAAGCACTGATAATGCTAAATCATACATAAACTACATCTGTTATGCTAAGTGGCCGGCATAATTCAAACGATAATCCTGCTATGGCCTGAACCTGACTCTCTGAACAATGTTATGTATTGAGGACAAGGGCTTTAGATTTGTTCATTATTAACATGTAAATGGGAAGGTATGGCGTTGTGGTTTTCTTTGCCTTTCTGAGACAACATAACATTTTAACAACCTTTAATCCTGACGTGGCTTGTCTGAGAATGAAAAAACAACAATCAAAATGTATCTTAGTTTAATGTTGCTTTATACTAGCTGCTATAACTCCCACATGAAACAATTCTCCCCACTTGTTTTGAAAATTTCATTATAGTGGGTCCTCATTACTTTTCAATCAATCCTTTATTGATATGGAGCACATCTGGTCAATGATCTTCAAAGTAGCCAATTAGAGGAGATCCCAGCAGGCGGGAATCAAAGCGGAGCTGAAATAGATTTCCCTGAAGGTGTCCACACACCTGCCCCGTGAACGCAGCACAGGAACACTCCGAAAAACAATCCATCCACACAAAGAGGGCATCACTGAGACACACAATGTGCACTCATCTGCTCCTGTAGCTCTGATGTGGCTGTGATAAAGGCCTGATGAGGGCCCGATGTGTCCAAGAATAATCCGGTGGCAGATACACGTGGCTCCATTGTCTTTAAATGTGATTGTTCCACATCCAGTAAACAGCAGACGCCCACACGGTGCAGGACACGTCTGTTCATGGATTAAAGGGTAGAACTGTTACAAAACATGTGATATTTACATTCAAGATAGACATTTAAGGCTGTATATTCACTCAAAGTAAAAGTACTTTTAGGTGTGTGCCAGCGATGTTTTAGTAGCAAAGCCTTGTGCAGATGACTCAAACACACCAAATCTCTGAGCTGTGGCTTTAAACTTCTTAACTGTATTTATCCAGCAGTCAATTCTCTTTAGTAGAGCAAATGACAGGATCAACATGATCGATCACAATATCTGTTCAGTGGAAGCCATTTGCCAGATCAATAATGTCCATGCCCTTTCTCCACACTCGTGTTAACTGTTTTATAATGTAGTGGCTCTGATTAAGAAATAAGAACAAAAGATTTTAAAACCTCTAATGATTCTTTGTTGATTGTTATTCCAGTTAAAATCGCAGCATTTCTTAGTTGCAGACTTCTTTAATAGGGTTGGCGCTCATGCTTCAAATGAATCCTGCGCTGCCCTTTTACCAGTGGGAGAAATAACAAACAACAGAAGGCATAATAAAGAATTGTTGTTAAAATGTAGTGTGTGAATGTGTGGGGCACTAATTCGCTGTAAAGAGAGCCAACTACTTCAAAAGTCCTGCCCTTAAAACCTTACACAGACCAGCGGTTTGTTACATGGTACAAATTGCCAGACAGCAGTACTATAATCTAGATTAAACATACAAAGCCCCAGTCCCTTAATACAAGATGGATCTTTCCAATTGTTGTAGTGAGCCCAAGCCAAGAAGATAACAACGCTTTATCCTGTGTGCAGTTTATCAAGAGATGGTTCAGTGCCTTTGATACTAACTAGAATCATAATTAAGGCTATTGTGCTCTCTCCTGCAAACTTGAGCAATCCATAGACTGTAATTGAAACCCAGTTCTTTAGGATGTACAGCCCTTCTCTTTACCCTCCTCCGTATGGGCGACAGCTGACTGATTAGTTTGCTCTAACCTCCCCTGATTAACACAATGTCATCGTCTTTTTTTTTCTATTCATTTCTAACCAGGAAAAGGCGCAGCGCAGATATTTCCAGCTCTTGCACTAAAACTCACAGCCCAAATCCTGTAGTTATAAAGTGGGATCAAATCTGCTGGTGTTGATTTAGTCCCGTTGCTGGGTCTGATCCAGTAATTAGCCGTGGGTGACTGCGGGTCGTTTATGGATCAGTTTAAAAATGACTTACAGCGATTTAAATTGGCTGTGCAGACGTTTTCCTGTCTGCTTTACACGGGCAGATTTTGTACTGGCGAACTTACTTTTGCCTGCAGTATTTAGATAAGTCTAATCGTATAAGGTATTGACTCATCTCAAGTAGTGCAGTGGGGTTTTCTTACAGATGGAAACGGCTGTGCAGGTTTGTATCGGGGTTTTATTGTACCTGTAGATGTATGAATGTTCATTACTGCTGTCACAGGTGCTGTTTGCTTTTGCTCAGTGGAGATTGCATTCTGATTTATTTATGCTTTTCCTCAACACGCAGTACATCCAGTAATTAAGAACTACAGCCATCGGGGAGTTTTAACCTGGCTTCATCCGGTCTAAGCTTTACGTTTTATTGAAGGGCCTATACTGCACTATTTTCTGATCTACTTTATAATGTTGTTCCCTCATCACACACATACTTGGAGCTGTGGTTTGCTTGTTTACCACAACGTTTCTCAAATGGAAAACGCTCTGTTCCACCTTGTGATGTGAAATGGAAATATAGGAAGTGCTCCACTGCGTTTTTAAACCTCATACATCTTCACGAGAATCATTTGGAAGATTTCAGCTGGAATTGTTGATCTCTACTGAACTAAAAGTAGCCGTTAACTTGAAAACTACCACTAGAAAAGAGCATTTTGGGCTTTGGAGATGTACAGGCTAATAAGAAAAGGTTATTCAAACATGTATGAATGAAATAGAACACAACTTTGGTATGTTTTTGATGTTTTTGCATGTTTTTAAAGCTGAATTTTGCGTAACCTTTGACAAAATAGTAATACTACACTTTTCACTTGGTTCTTTGTTGAACTTTTTAATTGAATGATTGTTTTAGCTATTTTAAGTTATGGTACAGTTTATTGTCACCACATAGAAATTTGTCCTGTAACCAGCAATGTGTAAGGAGCAGTGGACCCTGTGTCGTGCCCAGGGGCCCATCTCCACATCTTGAGCTATTCTTGGTCAGGGTTACCTTTAGTTAGAGGACTTTACCTACTGTATATCTATACATAGAGATACTTTTTGTGTGTATTATTATTCCCCATACACATACCCGTCTCTATAGGCATATTTTTGATGACTATTTGTCTTACAGACGACCTCCTCTTTTGTCCTTGCTGCTGTCGGTGCTCATATTGAAGGTCATATCGCGGTCACATGCACAGACTGCTAACAAGAGACGAGTTGCTGTGTGTAGCATTATGCAGCGTGTCCGTTCTCTGACGGAATGATGAATCACACAGTCGAAATAGCCCTGATATTAACACCAGTAAACATATGTATACAGTGAGCACCATTTTGCACTCTCAATGGAAAAACCAATGTCCCAAGATGATTTGAAGATTGCCACTTCAGTACAATATCTTTCATTTTCATGTCTTTTACTGGTTGAAAAAATACGCACTTTAGCTGGAGTCAGCAAAAACACATAGAGGGATTGAGTTAAAAGCAGCAGAGAAGACTGAACATGTGTTAGCGAGAGAGAAAAATGATGAAAGGATAACACAGCTGTCAAGGAGTCCCGTAATGAGAAGGAGGGAGAATATTTACTCTCAGAGCGGCCAAACCGGCAGCTTTAAAATGATGTGCATATATCTGCAACTTAAAGGGCTCTTATCGTGCCATTTTCTGATCTATGTTATAATTTTATTTCCTCATCAAAAACAAACCCAAAGTTATGCAGGAGTTCTTCTCTAAAATGGAAAACACAGTGTTCAACCTTGTGATTACATACTGGGAGTTTTCACGTTAACAGCTACCTTTTTTTCAGGGTAAATTGGCAATTTCAGGACTTAAATCATCCAAATGATTCTAGCATAGGTGTATAGAGTTTAAAAACACAATAGAGATCGTCCTGTATGACCATATGAGATCACCAAGTTTAACAGAGAGTTTTGTTTGAGAAAAGAACTCAGCCTAAATATGCAGGGTTTGTGTTTAAACATGTGTGAATGAAACAAAACACAACTCTGGGTATGTTTTTGATGAGGAAACAACATTATAACATAGAAAATTGTGTGATATGGGCCCTTTAAAATGTATTGCATCAATCTGTAAGTTAAGCATGGCTATATACTGTGTGCATTTCACGTCACAATTGCTTTAACCCGGTCATGTTTAATGCATGGGACCCCCTCGCTGTAATAACTGCGATACACTAGAGGATTGTAATGAATGCTGAATTAAAACTGGAGGTCAGCGCTAAGGTTTCTCTGCCCATCAGTGCTTCTCGTGCATTCAGTCTTATCTCCGTCTGCGTATTTTTGTTTACTCTCTTAAATCTGGCCGCTCTGCCTCATGAGAACCGAGCAGAACTGTGTGTTGCGAGTACGCTGTAAAGATATTATGAGGTTTCCGTACGGTTATAAATGATGTCTTCATTGCTCCTGATGCTTGTCACTGCACTAATCCCGGGAGATATTGTGTGGAGTGTAGCAGAGGGCCTTGACACTTCTCCAGAAATGCCTGGGGAGAAAGTAGGCTGGCGTCAGTATTGTTTATCTCATAGATTATATCTATAAGGGACTCTTCATAGGAGACGGCAGGAGCTCATGCCACAAGATCTCGCAAGATAAAATTGGCATAAGATTTTCCATGCACACATGTCGAAAATGTATTTTTTTTTTTCTCCACTTTAATTGGACAAAAAAAGGACTGATGGTGAAAGTTCCACAAAGTAGTACTAAAATAACTATAAAAATATCAAATTAAATATATACAATTTGTGAAACTGTACAATGCATTTCAATTAACTGATCATAAAATCCCAACCTCACACCTTGGGGTAGGATACGTTACTATTTGCATTTTAACTGTCACTCTGTAAATAAGAATTATTATTTTCAATCAGATCTAATCTATTAATCTTAGTTCGAGTAGTAGATGTATTTACTGTGATGGAGTTAGATTACCTGAACGGTTTCAAAATGTTTGCTTTGTTGCTTCTAATAAACCATTTTCCAAATCAGACTTAGTTTTGATTTCAAGGCCATAAAAGAAATTTACTCTGACTGACTAAAGAATGACCTGTCTTGTCTAAGACTGATACAAAGATTAAGATGACACTGTTTGATTTTCTAACTTTTGTTGGTTAAATTAACATTTTAAGTCCTCAGATGCAACTGCTACTTTCACTGCTAATTTTGGGATCTGCAGAAAATAAATTGAATTGAATATCCCAAATTCAGCTCGTTTTAGTTAAATTTTTTGCAGTGAAGTGAAGGGTTTAAGAGAGTTGGGATTGCAGAACCATACACCTCCTTGGTTAAAGTCCTATATAAATGGTGTAATGCCGTAATGAGATATTGAACATTATCGACAGTGCTCTGTCTGTCCGGTCTGCCTAGGCCCACGTTTAATCATAGACCAGACAGGTCCATCATTCTCAATGACGTTCCCCTGCCCCACCACTGACCTTGGCTGTCACAGCAATGAATAAAACAGTTGGAATCAAGGACAACACACAGCAAATTGTAAGATCAGGAAAACAAGATATTTCAGCAAAGTCGGATAGAGGATTTAAGACAGAGTGGAAGGTCTCTGAAAGTGGAAGACAAGCTGGGAGTATAGAGTGGTGCTGTGAAATGCAATATATGATGCATGGGATGGGTATCGCTTTATAATAAATCAGGGACTGCAGATGGAAACTAACTATACCTAAAATATGGTGCAGAATATCTCTGGTTTTAAGTTTAATGTCTCAGTGCATTGTCATTTCAAATAAAGACTAACTCTAACTACACTGTAATTAGACTTAAAAATGCATGAACAAAGATTAGATTTATAACAAACAAATAGTTTATTATGGCTTAGTATCTACTTAATGAAGGAGCAATATTTCTGGTTAAGGATTCATGGAGAATTGGAATGTTCCACAGCATCACATTAAGCAGCAGCAGGTGACTTCATCAGCTCAAGTTACAGGTCAGATCTGTGGATAAAGATCATGTTCACAGTATAAGTGCATGTTTTTCAATGAATTTTCAACCAGTCATGACTGAATTTGAGTTTAATGCCATACTGTGGAAAATTCTAAGCAACACAGTACCATCTCCAGGGAAAAAAGCAAGTATAGCTGACCCCCACTAGAAAAGTTTCACTGTGAACCTTTAATAAACGCTTTGTTTGCTTTATTAATACTATTGAAGATATAGTTATTATTAAGTGATATCGACGCATGAATATGGAAGAGGAGACGTGCTGAGTGGGGTCTGGAGCTTGCACTTTAACATTGTTAGTGCGTTTCAATTAATTATTAACAACACAACAGCACGAGGCTGTGAGGAGCTTAGCAACAGTGAACCTATTGTGTCCATATCAGAGTCCTGCACGGGTCCATATTTGGGGACCTGCACCCGCTCAGGACACCCGCCCATAAACCCGTGACTATATCAAAGTTAAAGCCGCCACAACAAACGTGATGCTAGATGAGGATTGAATAGGCATTTTAAATAGTAGTAGGGAGCCACCGAGCCTTAAACTAGTAAAACACAATATAGTTTTTTTCCTTTTCTTTCATTTCTTTCGTTCAACTTTTCTTAGTAGCCTAATCATTGGGAGGCTAAACTTGTGGGTTAAACATTTTGCTCTGTCTAAGCCCAAAATAGCAAAATAACAATGGAAAAAACAACCAATTTAAGTTTAACACAAAATAACTAATAAATATATAGAAGACGTTGCCCTGGAAGAGTCATTGCAAACTATTTTATAAGCACCACTCCCCAACTTAACTTTCAGCTCGTCCATTATCATGCCAATGCTTCTCAGACCATGAATTCTGCTGGGAAAAATTGCTGCTGTTGCTGTTCATTGATGTAGTTTAAATATTGTAGCTCCTTGTATGACTGAACACACAGTGATTACAACAATATGTACATGATAGTGTAATAAATATATTTTTGTATAATATGTATATTTGTATATTGTATATTTGATTCACCTGACCCGCCCGCATACCCGCCCGTAAAATGACAGAATGTTAAAACCTGCCCGTTTTAGCAACTATTTGCAGTGCAGGACTCTGGTCCGTATCAACAGATGCTGATCAAAATGCACTGTCTGCGATATTAGATGTGAAGAGGCTCCTCTCAAGATCGAACAGTTGCGATGCTCCTTCACTCAAGTATCATTAAGCTCAGGCAGAGGACAGCGTGACGTCAATGGAAAAGTGTCAGTCATGGGTCAACTGAATTAGAAAAGACTACATGAAATGATATTATTCTGGTCATTTATTTAAGCCTGCAATACAGCTGCAGTATGACAACCATTACCAAAACTACAATCCTTTTTTATTTTTCTTTGCTGTTGCTTGTTATTGCTGATATGGCATGTTACAGTAGAGTAGTCAGTGGGGTAGAGAAAAAAATCTTTACAACATGGAAACACACTTCTTCAGAGGAGGTACTTTTGTGTCAGGGCCTTTTCTTGCAGAATAACATTAAAGATGCATTATGTAATTTTTCTGGTGAAGGGTCCATCAATTGTTTTTACCATGGAATTGTTAATGCTTGGTTTGTTTTGTTTGAATGTTTCACAGTACGATAATAAACCTTTCTATCTTAATGGTGACCAAGCCAGACCAAATTACATCTGCTCACCGTCCGAATGCCTGGTTTACTAGATATTTTTGAGCTGTAAAACCAAGGTAGAGCTACATTCCAGGCAGACAATGACATCTCCATAGAAACAAACAGGTGATGGACTCCCACTGTCACCTGCACATAGTCCAAGTTTAATACTATCAGAAATTGTAATGAGCTGCACTGTCCCTTAGGGTTGCATTAGCTGAAATGGAGCAGTTAAACTGAAGCTTACTTTGCATATTATTTTACCTTGAAATTACAATGTTTTGTTTTATTCTGTTTTTATTATTGCAGAAATGAAATAATCCTACATTCTCACCTGCAAAGTTTGCTTCAATGATAGCATGTTTGAATTTTCCAAAAGTAAACAGTAAAGTTACAGATGGAGCTGGAAACATTTGTAACATTTTCCCATTTTCATTTCCCTCTTTGCCCCTGCGTCTGAACAGATTGTGCCCCCAAAACTTTTCTTTTAACGGTGATCAATGGACCAGGAGACTATAAATTGGTCAGAGCTTTTTCTTTTACCAGGAGGTATTTTAACAGATGTTGTGGTTGTAATCTTATACGTAGTGTCACAAAAGCTACAGAATATAACTTTTAATTATCTTAGTGTAGTTCAGTCTGGGTCAGAATTCAAATATGTATGTCGTGAAAGTTGTGAAGAAAGTCCCCAGTGGCATCCTTAACCTGCAACCCTGCCGCTGAAATGAAGTGTTTATAGTGGATGTTGTCTTTTACATTGACTAAAAATGTCCCCCGGGTGCAGACTTTGGGAAGAGAACAGGACGAGGCCGACCGGGAGGGGGCCTGGAGCGAGCCAACAACAAGCTGCAGGCCCTGAGGCTCAGCAGGCCGCCCAGAGCCAGGGGAGTCCACTCAAGAGCTGGACCACTATAATGGCCATGGATGGGTCAAAATATCAGCCTAGACTGAGCGTATCTTGCTTTTCTCTATGGATATGTCATTGCTCTGCCTGCAATGCTCCGCAGTATGACATTAAACAGCTCTACCTCACATTTATTCAATTACAGGTGGTTTTATAGCTCAAAAATACTTTGAAAAACAGGCATTCTGATGGTGAGCTTTGCCTTCCACAGATCTGACCTGTAACTTGGTCTGGTTTGGTCACCAAGAAGATAGAAAGGATTAATTAAACATTAATTAAACATTCCAGACAAAGCAAAAAAAAATCACTATGGAGAAAAGCATTCAACGGACCCTCCACCAGAAAAGTTACGTAATGCATCTTTAATATTACTTAAATGCAAATTAGTAAATAGTAAATTTAATCTGACAAGTAAAATTAGCAAAAAGTAGAACAAGAGCTTTTTAATTAAAATAAGAAAGTACATCTTGCTGTACTTAAGATAAGAAAAACAACAACTCTCTGCACTTAAAATAAGAAACAAAATCTAATCTTGCTTGAATTAAGAAAAATATACTAGTTCCTTTGATAGATAATTTTACTTGTCAAGTTGAATCTGCTCAAATAAACAAAAATGTTCTTAATTTAAATTGTTTCAAATTACCCAGTTATTGCTTTTTGCAGTGTGCTATAGAAATACAGTGGTGGAATGTAACAATGTAATAATGTAATAGTAAAAGTAATAATGTACTGCAATTAAGTATAGATTTTAGGCATCTGTACTTTACTTAAGTTGATCCTGTATTACCCAAAATTTACTCTTGTGAGCTTTTATGCATGCTAACATGATGATTCTTCGTCAAAAACAAATGTGGAGTTTTGTTTCATTCCTTTATTATTATTCTGTTTGCATCTCCAAAGCTCAAAATGCTCCTCGTGTTGTCATGAAGCAGTGTTTTTCCCGTTAACAGCTAAGTTTTACCTTTAGTCCAGTAGAGAATGACATTTCCAGGGCTGAAATTATCCAGGTGCTTGCAGTGAAAGTGTGTGGAGTTTAAAAACACAGGGGAGTCTTTGCTGTTTAAGACATAAACGCTGCAAATGGAGGCTGTGTTCTTCTCTCAAACATCCATGAATGAAACAAAACAGACCTCCAGGTATGTTTGTGCTGAGGAAGCAACATTATAACAAGGATCAGAAAATAGCATAATATGGGCTCTTTAAAGAAAAATGAATTAAAGTGAAAACCTGAGTGTCCTAACTACTGTGAATATAGAAATGCACAAGTCGACTCCAGCTTCTGCATGTGATCAACCATTCCTTACACTATTTATCTGTGCAGAATAGACTAGTGAAAGCAAAAGAATACTGCAAACAAAGACAAATCAGTCACATTGTACTGCCTTTGAATGATACAAGGCCTCCACTATTAGGAAAGAATAAACTGCAGAATGTTCCACTGCATAACATTATCAGTCCATTGTTAGTTGAGTGAATGCGAGGAGGAGGATCTGGCGAGGAAGATTAGTGCATGTTGTAAAGGTTAACTCATGCATACATTTGTGCTTGGGATTTTGTTAATCACGAATGTGCTAATTAGCGAAGCAATAGAGGGACTATTGGTCGAAATCAGGTAACAGAGCTGCACCGTGATTCAAATAAACCGGCTAAACTGCCCCGCTAACTGTCGAGAAAGGTCACGTCTTCGCCGAACTCACGCGGCGTTTTCTAATCCCTGCCATTCTATTTCCGGACCCCCGTAAGAGGAAGATAGCCGGGCTGCTGGATCCTTATCAATCAGATTCAAACATGGAAGCACCGGCGCAGCATTGAGTGAGGTGAGGATGTCAGGACACGTGGCTCAGGGCTCCACTTTGTATTCAAATCAGGACAAACATGAAGCGATTAAAAGTTGGTGTGAAAGTTCAATAGTCTATTAAAATAAAGATCAAGCTATTACGCAGAGCTAACAGTATAAAATGATGGTGTTTAAGCGTTTTAAAATCAAACAGAAGGGACTAATTTGACTAATTCTTACATGTGGTTGCCAGACTTAAAGGATTTTACACTATTTTCTGATCTATGTTATACTGTTGCTTCCTCATCACAAACATACCCAGAGTTGTTCTTTTTTTTTTTTTTAGACACGTTTAACACACAAACCCTGCATATTTATTTATTATATTTGAGTTTTTCTTTCAGACAGAAAACAGAAGTGCTCCACTAGGTTTTTAAACTCCATAGACCTTCACTAGAATCATTTAGATAATATTTACCCTGGAATTGCCTATCTCTACTGAACAAAAAGTAAAAGGTAGCTATTAACTTTTGCATTTTGAGCATTTTGAACTGGAGATGTAGACAATAGTAGTAGAAAACACAACTCCACGTGTGCTTTTGTGGAAGTGACAGCAAAATAACATGGCTTAGAGTTTACCGGAGTCAATTATATGTAATATTGAACCTTTAACTCTTATTATTTTATATGGATTTAGATTTTGCTTAGATAGACTCAAGTAAAAGCAACCCACATTCAGACCTCTGCATGCAGTTTGAAGCTAATTGTAAGACATTTTATTATTGATCTCAAACCCAGATTAAAGACTTAGACAAACTTTATTGATCCACAAGGGAAATTATTTGCACACAGTAGGTCACACATCACAATATAATATAACAAGGGGCAACAATAATAAATTCAAAATAATTGGCATCCAACAATTTAAAAAGCCTAATGGGCTGAGAGTTGACTGTGCTACGACGGTCCATCCATATTTTGTTTCACTGGCTAAAACATTATGCTTGTTAATACAGCAATGTGCCAAAGGGTTTGTGAGAGCTAGGAATAGATTTTTAATACTTTTTCTTTTCATGATTCAAAAATCAAGTACCCCAGTTTAAAAACTATAGGACATCCATCCATCTTCTTTCACTTATCCAGGGCCAGGTCGCGGGGGCAGCACTCCCAGCAGGGACTCCCAGACTTCCTTCACCCCGGCCACTTCCTCATTTCCTCATTTTGACCACTTGTATCCGCGATCTCGTCTTTTTGGTCATTACCCAGAGCTCATGACCATAGGTGAGAGTAGGAACATAGACTGACCAGTAAATAGAGAGCTTTGCCTTTCGGCTCAGCTCCCTCTTTATCACAACGGTCCGATACAGCGACCGCATCACTGCAGATGCTGCACCGATCCACCTGTCAATCTCACACTCTGTCCTTCCCTCACTTGTGAACAAGACCCCAAGATACTTGAACTCCTCCACTTGAGGCAGGACAAGCCACCTGTTTCCGGTCGAGAACCATGGCCTCAGATTTGGAAGAGCTGATCCTCAATCCCAGCTGCTTCACACTCGGCTACAAACTGCCCCAGTTCACGCTGCAAGTCCTGGTTCAAAGAAGCCAACAGGACAACATCATCCGTAAACAGCAGAGATGATCCTGAGGTTCCCAAAACGGCCCCCCTCCAGCCCCTGACAGCACCTAGAAATCTTGTCCATAAACATTATGAACAAGACCGTGACAAAGGGCAGCTGGACCCCGTACTCCCAGAGCATCCCACACAGGACACCACGAGGGACCCGGTTGAATGCCTTCTCCATGTCCACAAAGCACGTGTGGACTGGTTGGGCAAACTCCCATGAACCGCCAAGCACCCGATGGAGAGTGTAGAGCTGGTCCAGTTTTCCAAGACCGGGATGAAAACCACACTGCTCCTCCTGGATCCGAGGTTCACTTCTCCAGTACCCTGGCTGAGGAGTGTGATTCCCCCATAGTTGGAACACATTCTCCGGTCCCCCTTTTTATACAGAGGAAACACCACCCCGGTCTGCCAGTCCAGAGGTACTGTCCCTGACCGCCACATGATGCTGCAGAGACGTGTCAGCCAAGGCAGTCCCACAACATCCAGAGACTTAAGGTACTCAGGATGGATCTCATCCACCCCCCGAACCTTGCCACCGAGGAGCTTGCCAACCACCTGGGTGACTTCAGCCAGGGTAATGGGTGAGTCTGCCTCCGAGTCCCCAGCCTCGGCCCCCCGGAGGACGTGACGGTGGGATTGAGGAGATCCTCAAAGTATTCCTTCCACGGCCCAACAGCATCCCCAGTTGAGGTCAGCAGCTCTCCCCCCACACTGTACACAGTGTTGGTGAAGCACTGCTTTCCCCTCCTGAGGCGTTGGACAGTTTGCCAGAACTTCTTTGAGGCCATCCTATAGTCGTCCTCCATGGCCTCCCCGAACTCCTCCCAGCTTCGAGTTTTTGCCTCTGCGACTGCATGAGCCATGGCACGCTTGGCCCGCTGGTACCCGTCAGCTACCTCAGGAGTCTCACGGGCTAGCAAGGCTCTGTAGACCTCCTTCTTCAACTTGACGGCATCCCTTACGTCCAGTGTCCACCACCGGCATAGGGGGTTGCCACCGCAACTGGCACCACAGACCTTACACCCACAGCTACGAGCGGCTGCATCAACAATAGGGGCTGAGAACGAGAATCAACATTTCAAGTATTCTTTTTTTAGAGAATCTAAGTGTATTGTAAATTACTTGCCCTTCAAATCCAGAATATCTCTTTATTTCTATAATGAAATGAAGGAGCTCATCGATCACCATAATTTACAAATAAAAACAAACATCTCTCACCTCAGATTAAGAGTTTATGGCTTTTCTCATTGATTCTGGTGAAATCTCTTTTCCAGTTCCCAATCCCCAGTGATGTTTCCTCCTTTTTTTCCTCTTAAGCAACCAAATTTGTTTTTATACAGTCAAATCATGGATGTCCCTGACTGGCTAATCCACCTTTCGATCATGCCCATCTGAACTCACAGATTCAACTGTGACCAGACTCACATCTTCGTAAAGTACTGAAGAAGTAAGTATTCTGGATCCTAGGCAAGCAAACTGCAATAGTGTTAATAATAAAATTTGTTATTTAGCTTCAGGAGCCCCATGATGATGAGTATCATACAGAGGCCAGTTACCTTGCCCGGATTGGCGCCACAGGGGCCCCACCCTGAGGCCCATAGGCGAGCATCTGGTGGTCGAACCTCCCCCCACGAGGTCTGGCCAGGCACAGCCCGAAGGAGTAACGTGGGGCTGCCCTCCCGTGGGCCCACCACCCGCGGGATCCATATGGGGTGCCCAGTGGAAGTGCAGAGTACCCGGCTTTCTTGGAGTCCCTGGGAGGGGTACTAGACAGTGCACCGACCGGGGACTCCATTGTTCTACTGGGAGACTTCAGCGCCCATGTGGGCAATGACAGTGACACCTGGAGAGGGGTGATTGGGAGGAACTATAGGACAATTGGATGGAAACTTATTTGTCAACAGACAAAAATGCATTTGTCTTTCCATTTTGTTTTTCTCATTTCCTTCTTATTTCTGGCTAGTCTATTTTAGAACATTGACCAGAGATTTTCGCAGCTCAAGTAATCACTTGGTGTCTGTACAGTTTGTTTCACACAGTTGGTCAAAAATAACATGCAAATATTATGTGACATTATCAGAATCATTGCAGCTTTTGTGATTTGATCACTGCATCAATTCAAATTGCCATTTGGATTTGATTGTGATATATTGTGCTGCCCTACTGGAAATGTGTGACTGGAAATGGCAGTAAATCCTCTGTGAGCAACTGTATATAACTTTCATGAGATGTATTAAAGATTGAGCCCTTTCAGTGAATAAAACTGGCTGTATAAAACATGCAGAAGGCTCCCGCCCCAGAGCAGTGATGGACTACTGTATAATTACTCCTCATAAGTCAACATCTGTTTGCCATCACCACTCTGCATTGTGCACGCTCTCACTGACACAACACCTCTCATTACTGGCCACATGCCTCAGGCTGACCCACTCAGTCCACAGCTCAGCCTGCTGGCCAGGGCACCTGTGTGCCCCCAGAGACCCTCGCTACATCTCCTGCACTGCCCAGTCTGCAGTTCGCACCTGTCAGACTGCTTCAGCGCGCTAACCTTGGATCAAAGCCAGTTCATTCACTCAGCGCCTGCCTGGTCCACTAACCTGATCGGCCGGGCCCACACACCTCACTCACTGCAGCCTGGAAACTTTGTACTCAGTAATTGCTTCCACAGTCAAAACAATCTTATTTTGAAATATTTCTTCCGTGCTCAAAACATAAAGTGTTTCTAAGTGTTAAAATATAATATAAAGAATATTGGTTTTGACTTGTATTTCCTGACTCCCAGTGCGTTTTACAATGCTGTGCATTATTCATTCACTCACTCCATACTTGGTGGTAAAAGAGATACTTCTGTAGCTGCCTGATGGAAGTGAGGGTTCCAATCTGTGGCAAAGGCAAAGTGTTATGCCAAAGGACACAATGAAAATACACATGCATTTAAGGTGCATAGTTTTTCCCTTTTTCCTAGGGAGCCACTGTCTATGTGAATGTCATGTTAGCTTAAAATTATTATTATTTTTTTTAAACTAAGTAATTATATCACTCCTCACTTTTCATATCAAGTTTATAAGAGTTTATAAGAACCTTTCACATCCTCCAGATGCTGTGATGCCACTTCTAACAATGACTAGCATGCTAGCAGAAAACCATACATTATTCAGTGTAGGTGATCTGTACAGATATTGTATTAGTTTCATACAGACAGCAGACAACTCATTTGACCTTAAGAGTTGCTTTTACAATATATCTGTACTGAGGTAAAACAAATGCTAACTATTGTTACAGAAAACAAGGCCTAAGTTGTTATTTCACTGTAGATCACCACTACCAGAAAACCATGATGATAAAAAGCCTATATAATCTATTCTTTGTATAGAAGCAAAGAAAATATGCCTTTCTTCTCATGCAATCCCTTTTTTAGTGAACCGTTGATTTAATATTTATACAATTTTCTGCAGTGTACCAACATAAAACATGTAATTCTATAGCAGCAGGTTAGACCTCAGAAGTGGACCTGTCATGATCATTACTATATTGACTCGTTCAATATAAGACCAATGGAACAATATCTTTGGGGGGGGTCAGTATTTATTGCGTGTACACTCTCTTTGCAGTACTGGGAGGAAATTCCTGGTTATTTTAGAATAAATCACTTCTCCTACTCATTATAGGACCAGCCTGAGTTTCTCTCTGCTATGTATGTATGTATGTATTTATTTATTTATTTATTATAATTCTTTAACAATATAGTATGTTTAGAAATGTTATGGAGATAATAATGCTTTTTGTCTTTTGTATCCGAACCATAGATCAGTTATCGTCTATATTTTTTTTGTTATCGTGATAAGATGACAGATCGACCTACTCAGAGGCAGCAAATACAGAAGGCAATATAGAGTGTCCTTCCATCTTGATTGTTTGGCATAAAACATTACATGTTGAGCCATACTGGAATACAGCCAAGTGTTTATATAAGTAAACAGCACCATGTGGACTTTTCTTGCTCCTCTTGCCTCAGCTTTGAAAAGAAGTTCACACAGCATTCGTTAATGGCACTCTCGTGATCAAATATTCACTTTTAACCAACAAACTACAACTTCACAGTGACAACACACTAGTGCAATCACGAGTCATACACATTAATAAATAGGAACATTATTTATAGCTAGAATGCATGACACGTGTAAATATTTTAACACCTGCATCTAAAATGGAGGACACATTACAGCACTAATCCTTGTCAAATGTCGACTGCGCAGTCGGCTTTCATCTTGCACATTTTCCTTCTGGCAAATTTCCCATGAAGATTTACTATTTTAAAGCTAAATTGTTCAAACCATATTCCTCTAAAACATTGTAGAACATTTTACATTTTGATGCATCTTTACAGGTCTTAAAAGACTGAAAAACAGAACTATTTAATTTTTAACAGTTTGCAGTGGTCCAGTTATTCTTCACTTAGCTTTTGAATTCAGAGCATCCTAATTATTCACTGTGATGAGTTTAGAAGTGTTTTTCAATACCAGAGGGTTGCTGCTGCAATAATGCTAGCATGCTAACTATGCACATTCTGATTATCAATGTTATCAATATCAACCTCAAGAGCTGCTTATACAATATGCTGTATCTTTACTGAGGAAAGATAAATTTCGCTCAAATACATGGAAAAAAAATTGCATGCGAGTGTTATTTTGTAGCATGGAGCAAACTTCTTATGTATGAAAGGTTTCTCATTAATTTTTTAATTTCTAGCGGTGCTGTCAGGACGGCCTTGGAGGCTTTTTGTCCAATTTATTATTCATGCTAAATGAGATATTACCTGGCACTCATTTAACAAAGTTTGGCATTTGATGTGTCATGATAAAAAACTGCTCAAACAAGAACTTAGGGATGTCGTTGTTTTCAAATATGACTTTTATTTATCTGGCTTTGAATCCTACTTTTCACTATCACTTAATAGGACTACATGGAGCCCCAGGCCATTTTTGTGTGTTTTGCTGCCATTTTGTTCCTGCTGCCAGAGCCCTGGTCCCTGATTGGTGGAGCACCTCTTCACCTGGCCCCGCCTCCAGCCTCCTCCCCCTATTTAAGAAGATCACAGCTCCTGTTCAGGGCCTTTGTGGCCAGTCTGACAGTGTGTCTCCTGTGTGTGTCAGTCACTTTGTGTGTGCTAGTACATGACTTTGGTTGAGACACTTTTGTGCTTTTTGATTCGGTCACTCGATTCTGTTTGTGGGTTTGTAGTTTTCTTTGGGACACTCAAGGTTTTGGTTTATTTCTGTCTCCCTTAGTTTAAGTTGTTATATATTAATCCTGTTATTTTGTTCCTTATCTTAGATTATTTCCTGTACAGATTTTATCATATTTTGTTAATTTTAACCTTTTACATCCCTGTTAATTAAATATTACTTATTTATTCCATTTTCCACCTTGTTCTTTATTTTTTGTTACTTCCAACACCCTAGCAGATCTGGGTCATAACATTCATACCGTACTCCAGAGAATTGTACAGCCACTCACCCTTATGAATAGATAACTCTATCATGTCTGTCTTTATTATATCTGTTTTTCCTTACCCATCTCTTGTACATAGATATATATTTGTATTACTATATTCCTATATTTTATTTTTACTTGTCCTTATACAGTAATGCAGTACAGTATGCCTTATTTGCTACTAGTTTTTGAATGTATTTTTTCCATTTAGATTTTTATTCTTTGTTATTATAATATATTGTGGATTAATAAAAAAGTGTGTCTAAGTTTAAGTTTAAAATGCTATGCTAACTTATGAGACAGCGAGACATGTTATAGGCAGTGCTTTTCTCAGTGTGTGGCAAAGTATGAGCAATAACTTAAAAGGTTGTGTATTAGGAGCACTTGAAGACAAGACTAGGAGACACTAGACCTGCATTATTCCACCTCCGCTGCAAAAAATAGCATTATATACAGTTAAGTGCTCTGAGGGACTATGAAGCTATATGGATTCTGACATAATATTTGAATTCCCAGTCGGTAATAAAGGGTTAGAAGTCTGTCCAACGCCTATAATTTTCTTTCCCAAAATAGGCACAATGTCCTTTTTGAATTAGTGTACAGGGGAAAAACTCACCGAAACATGAAGGAGCCCTGATGCTTAATTGATATTTATTCATGCCCACATATGCCCACATAATAGCCACTTACCCAGGCCAAAGCCATTAGCCAAAACGTCCACTGTGTGCATGCAGCAGTCTCACTTTAAACACCGAAAGATGATAATAATTAGACATACAATCATATTTCAGAGTGACCTTCAGCAGAGGCCGTAGCTGCGATGGACACTGGAGCGGGTTTGTTATTACGACATAGATTAAGCTACAGAAAACCCTTTTAAGAACCGTAGCAAAGCCAGATTTACTGTTGCGCGCCTTCACTTTGAGCAATACTGTGGGAAAACTCGCTATATTCTTGAAGCTCTAAAGTCCATAAACCTCTGTGCTTACGGTTCGCCCTAAACAGACCAGGAGACCGTTGATCAAGGCATGAGGAGCTTGTTGATAGGGATTACTTGGATTATTATAGGTCAGCTCCTCCGAGATTTGAGTTTAATTAAAGATGCTACTCATTAACCCGTCAGCCTTCCACCTTCTGTATAGTGGCCTTTTCATCTCTGCACAATATTGTTCTCCAGGACTAAGGGCCACGGAAATTAATACCCTCGGACTGATATGAATGAATACACAAATGAAATGCTGGTTAACGGAAGCTTTTTGGGGTGCAACTAATCAAACTGGAGACTTTCAAGCAGTGGTTCCCAACTTACAGTGGTACAGCTAAACTTAGATACTGTTTTATTTTCTTGTTTTAATTAAATTATGTAAAAATGCCCAAAATATTCTTAAAGTGTTTTATTTTA